>JAVTVJ010002259.1:0-239510 GCA_034509425.1 Eopsaltria australis | reverse complement strand
CGGAATTCCTTCCGGAATTCCTTCCTTCCTTCCTTCCGGAATTCCTACCTACCTTCCTTCCTTCCGGAATTCCTTCCGGAATTCCTTCCTTCTTTCTGGAATTCCTTCCTTCCGGAATTCCTACCTACCTTCCTTCCTTCCGGAATTCCTTCCTTCCGGAATTCCTTCCTTCCTTCCGGAATTCCTTCCTTCCTTCCGGAATTCCTTCCTTCCTCTCGCTCTCTTTCTCTCTCTCCCTTTGTCTGTTTCTATCTGCTGTCCCTCTCATCCCCTAGCACCCCAGTTACATTCCTGTATCCTATTGACAGGATCTCAGGTACGTGATTTCTGTATGAGTATTTCCTTGGCTCGCAAGGGAAGCGTCTATGCCATGCACCTCTGTCAAACCTTCCCACCTTATTACTCAAAAATCATAGTGTTGTTTATATAAATGATTTAAGATTTAAGAAAGATGCCTGCATATTTATAATCATATCTAGTGAGTGCAATGAAAAAAAATGTGTGAACTGGACAGTTCATAAGAACAACATTTTCCTTGTTACAGTAGCAAAATCTCCAAGCCTTAAATAATGTGTGTGCTTTGATTCATGATATATTCAGAAAAATCTCTCTTGACTAGTGTGGTGCTCCAAAGGTAATTCTTTTTCCACTCTGAAGGAGGAGAAAGAAACCCACTACACAACCAGGAAACAAATTTTCATGCATAACTTACCACATTAATATACTGTACAAGCTGAAGTCTTTTACAGCTTGATTTCAGACACTTACAAGTCTGGTGAAGAGTGAGTGAGCAAGAAAGCTGACTCTGTGGATGAGTCAGATTGCCTCTTTATGAAAATTTTTGTGTTACTTAAATTTATGTATGCATTTTACAGATTAGTCTGAGGAAGTGAAGACTAAGAAGAGCTTTAAATACAGAAAACAGCAATTCTGCTCAAAATATGAGTTGTGTGCATTTGATATGTTGCTAGAAAGTATTAATTAGTTGAAATCAAGTTACCACAAAAGCTTATGTTTGAAGCCCTTTCAGTGAGCACATCAAATGAGGTTTCTCTTTTTCAGAGCTGAACCCCTCTTAAATTGTTCGAAAGGGCTAATCTTATTGACATCAATATATGTCCCAGGTGTATATTGTAAATATACAATAAAATGCTGTTGCATTTTTAAGTACATATGGCTGCCCCAACTTTGTCGTTACTGAATGCTTTGAGCAATACATTCTCTACTTGTATTTTTTCCCACATTGTCCTCTGTTGTCTTTTAGTGACTGATTAGCTGTTAGAGATAGGAAATGTCTGTATAGGTATGGATTATAAATTACTGTCTGTATGAAACTTACAGTGAGTAATCTTACTTAACTGTAGGCATACGCAGAAGCAGGAATGTGATTCTGGTATTAAGGGCTGCCATGTGTTTCAGACTTATATTTTAAATCACACAAATGTTAAACACAAATGCTTTAAGACCTGACTACTGAAGCAGTTTACTTAATACTTTTTTTAAAGCTTTTTTCAAATTGGAAGCTATTTGAAAGTTATTGAAAGTTGTTCTATCCATTCTAATCACTTTCTGATAAGAGATTTTAAAATATATTAAGAGGAATGGTGTTTTAAATTGTTTCAAAAGGAACGGACTGATCTGTTGCAAACCTTCTGTTGATTAAATATAGCCCAGTTACTGAGGATTACTTCCGTTAATTCCATTTTTGTTAGATCTGCTGTACAGCAGGCATATATGTCATCTCTTGAAATAAAGCAGAAATGGCTGTAGGAATTACTGTAGCTGTAGCAGTAACCTTCCTCTAGAGTGTGGTGAGACAGAAGAATGAAATGGACACACTGCTGTGAAACAATACACTTCTGAGATCAGTATAAAAGTTAGGAGATTTACCTCCCTTGTTTGGATTGCTTCTCCTTGTATATAGGTCAGTTAAAATAATCCTTCAGCATAAAAAGACCATTTAATGAAATGTAGTCAGGTAATGTGGCTTATAATAGATGTCTAATGTGAAAACGTAAAAGGAGTGTAAAAATGCTTCAAAACCCGATGGAGCTTATTTTTGCTTTTGTGTATTATATAATAAAATCCGGAACCTTTTTAGGGAAGCTGTGTCCTCAAGCATGCTGTTTAAAAAACTGCCATTTGCTGTTAAGCAGCCTATGTACTTTTATAGGCCTAGAAGAGTAATTAAGTGACGTGACCAGAAGAGTCATGAAGACACTGTGCAATATGTTATTGCAGGAATTCGTAATTAAATTTGTGATAAGTCCTATCACCATGATCCTGCTCAAGGCTAGATATTTACATCACCTGCTGCTCAGTCTACAGATTACTTCTACTGTGATGTTTTGCTCCCTAGTGGCAATCTTAGGTGTCTACCAAGTTCTGGGACAAATCAGTGTGACAAGACTTGTGTTGTGTTCTGGGCATTTTTAAGCCCTGCACTAGATTCAGTTATCATGGTGTGTTACTAAATTACTGTCAGTAGAGCAAAAGGAAGCAACTGAGTGGACTTAATTAGACATTCCTCTTAACTGTTCTCTGAAACTTTATTCTGGAAGCTGCTGAATTAGTTTGCTTTCTAAAATGATTCTTCATTTGGCAGTGAATTAAAAGCACATATACAAAGCAAATGAAAGCTATCTGTTAAAAACCATTAAAGTTACTTTGTCAAGCACTTAAAATCTGAAGCACCAGGATGTAATTTAAATGCATCTTGCTTGTGTTAAAATAGAATTTCTAATTATAGACTTGCATGTAGGTGTTCTTTCAGTGGAAAAATGTAAAATTTGGCTTTAAAGGATTTTCATAAAATCATCACAAGCTGGTGGAGCATTCATTGCTGAACAGTAACCTTGGTAATGCAGCAGATCATGATTTCTTTTGTCTCTATTAGACACCTCATCACAAATGACAACAATCTTGTAAATGGGGTAATATAATGAATAATGAATTCTTTCTAATGCATATTTCTGTTCCTTAATAATGTGTTATGTAGACTATAAAAATAATCTTTAATAACATGCCTTCTGAATAGGTTTAGGTAATTTAAAAATTCATTTGTGGACTAATTGTTTAACATTTAATGATATTTCAAATGAAGAAATTTAGACTTACCAGCCCTGGTTTGTGGACCATTGGTTATTTTGTAGTCAGCTGCATCTTCGAATAAAATAGAGATTTTGTGTAGCATCGTCTGAAGTTGTTCTCTTAATTGCCTCTTCATGTGTCATGTGATGAATCATGTATTTCTTGACTTTGAACTTCTGAACACATTATAGCTTTGACAGCTCATAAATGTAAAATTACTTCTACAGATGTATAACAGGCACTCTTTGCTGACAGTATAAAACTGAAGTGCTGCAGGTCTCTGCGTCTCAAAAACAACTGACTACAATCTGCTTTGTCACTTCTGTTTGCATTCAATTCTACTGAGTTGCCCTTCAGAGAATGCTTTGCAAGTCATAGGAAATTGAGTATTGGTTATGACAGTAGAGTATTCTCAAGTGGCTGGAACTATTCCTTAATAAAACAGTATCTTCAGACATGTATAAATTAATTTTTTTTCATTTCAGAGCTTTGTCTCTGTCCAACGTAAAACTGTAAAATGATAAAATTTTTGGGTGTTGTTATAAGAGAAGTGTTCAACAGGTTGAAAATACATTCTCCTGTTCCTTTGCATGGGAGGTAAATTTAACAATAGTTGGCCAAATTAGGGATTTACTTTTGTCCTGCTTTTAAGAAATAATCCCAGCAACTTTTAAAAACATGCAATGCTAAAGGAAAAAATTGTTGTTACTCATACTGTTCTGTGGAGGACTGTGCAATAGCATTTTCAGGTGGATGATGTGACATGTGTTGCACTGTTAGAAAAAGTTAGAACAGAGAGCCAGCGATAAGATGTTTTTGAGGAGTCAACAATTTCTGTGTTACTGGATTAAAGTTTAGATATGGATGTTTCATTTAAGTAGGTGTCATTTTCAGTACAGCTGAATTACCTGCTTTTGGCTAAATTAGTAAAATGAGCTAAGAAGGTATTGCAGATTAACATTACTGCTGAACAAGTGAAAACGTATTTATATTTTTTATAGTTTTATAGCTTTCAATGTATAACTTATGCCTTTAAAAAAATATACATGCTGAACTGGGATCAAATAATTTTAAAGCTGTTTGTTTTAACAGTACAGTATTTAAGACATTAATCTGTGTGTCTTCACGCAATGAAGCATCAAGTTTCAGTATTACAGTCCCCTAATCTTTTGCTTGCTAAACCAGTAAGCAGTAATCACCTTGAGAATACTTCCATGTTCTTATGAGAAGGTCTGTTTTATTACTTCAAATACTCATTTTCCTTCATGATCTCACAGTGATGCAGCTTTCTAAAGGATTGTTTTGGCTACAGTTAAGAATTTAGTTTTTCTAAGTCTTGCACAAATGCAAACTACTATATTATAGAATCACAGAATACTTTGCATTGAAAGAGAGCTTTAAAGGCCATCTATTACAACTTCTCTGCAATGACAAGGGACACCTTCAACTAGGTCAGGAGCCTGATCCAGACTGACCTGGAATGTTTCCAGGGAGGGGGCATCTACCACCTCTCTGGGCGACATCTTCCATTATTTCACGACCCTTATTGTGACAAACATCTTCCTTACATGTAGCCTAAATTTACCTTCTTTTAGTTTAAAACCATTGCTCTTTGTCCTATCTCAACAAGTCTTGCTTAAAAAGTCTGTGCCCATCTTTCTTGTAAACCTCCTTTAGGTGCTGGAATGCCACAATGAGATCATCCCAGAGCCCTCTCTTCTCCAGGCTGAACAACCCCAACTTGCTCAGCCTTTAGTCATTGGAAAGGTGTTTCATCACTCTGGTTGTTTCTGTGACTCTCCTCTGGACTCACTCCAACATGTGAGTCCCCATGTCCTTCCTGTGCTGGGACCCCAGAGCTGGATGCAGGGTTCCAGGTGGGGTCTCACCAGAGCAGAGCAGAGCAGAGGGGCAGAATCCCCTCCCTCCCCTGCTGCCCACGCTGCTTTGGATGCAGCCCAGGACACGTTTGGCTTTCTGGGCTGAGAGTGCCCATGGCTGGGTCATGTCCAGTCTCATCCACCAGCACCCCCAAGTCCTTCTCCCCAGGACTGCTTTCCATCTGTTCATCCCTCAGTCTGGGCTGGTACTGGAGATTGCTCTGACCCAGGTGCAGCACCTTACACTTGGTCTTGTTAAACCTCTCAAGATTCCATGGGCCCAAGTCTTGAGCTTGTCCAGGTCCGTCTGGGTGGCATGCCATCCTTTTGATGTGTCAACCCCACCACTCAGCTTGGTGTTATCTACAGACTTGCTGAGAGTTCATCCATGCTGGTCTCTGGCCTTGTTTGCCTGACTTCTTGCTCTTGGGGATTGCTAGCTCTTGTGCTCTATGGAATGTGTTCTTTAAGATCTGCCAGGCCTGTTCAGCTTCCTTGTCCCTGAGGGCAGTTTACCTGGGGTCCTACTGACCCTAGTTCCTTGAAACAATGGAAGTTTGCTTTCACGGAGTTCAAGACTTTCTTTCCTTTTGAACTCACCCTCAGGTCTGCAAACTCCACCAGTGTGTCTCACTTCCACTCCAGGCTTGTCTCCAGTCCTGGTGTTCCCAAATGGCTCACTTGCATTGGTGACCACCAGCTCCAGTATTTCATGCCCTCTGGTAGGGGAATCTGTTTCATGTTTAAAGAAGTTATCCCCCATGCATTCCAGGGGTCACCATTCAACCTCTACAGTAGATGTCAGGGTGGTTGAAATACTCCAGCAGGACAAGAGCCTGAAAACCTTTGATATAGATTCATTTCCACATTAATTATTGATTTTAAAAATATTCAATTACAATCTAGAAACAATGTGTTGATTTATTACTAACATAATATTACTAATCAAGACAACAAGCCTGGATTTTTTGACATTTGAAGTAACTGATTATGCCTTATGCTCAGCTCTACCTTTTCACTGTACCCTGTTACTTAATGTCTATCTTGGGTGTTCAAATGAAACAGTTCTTTAATAAAAAAACCAAAACGTGATAGGGACCTTGCAGAGTTCAGTGACTAATCTTGTGTTAAAAGCATGACTAAAATTGATTGACTTGTGCAGTCTTGCGAAAACAATCCAAATATTTTTGTGGCAGTACATGTGTGGTCTGTTTGGGAATCTGAATGTTGGAAATGTGAGGCAGCCATTTTGTAAGTACTTAGAACGCTCTTACCACCACTTTGAAATGAAGGAATCAAGGAAACAGATTGTGAAATCTGAAGGATAGAATAGCCTTGAACCAAGCAATTTTGGCAGGAAAATTCAAGAAAGTAAATGCCTACTTCTTATGACCAAAGTATTTAACCATCTTAGATATCTATCTATCTATCTATCTACACAGTGGCTCCTACCACAAATAAATGATTTCACACTAGGGTTCCTAAGAGCTGCTGCTATTAAGTAAAGGAAATACCTCTTTTTAATTTATCTCCAAATCTTAAAACAGATAGTATAATATTGGTTTCTAATTTTTTTTTACTTTTGTGGAGAAGAATATATTTTTAAATTGTGATTGAGAGTACTTGGGTATCTAAAGGTAGACATAATATCTTCTACATGTCTAATATCTGTTGATACCTAACACTACTATACATTTTCTCCTAGGTCAGTGTTTGTTAGCTTCACTGAAGTCAAGACATCCATAATATTTGTCTGATTTTTCTTAGGGAATTTCCTTGAAGTAAGGGACAAAGAAAACCACCAAAACATAAAAATTGAGCAAATAAACAACAAGAAAACCACCCCAAGACACCCCCCAAAAACCCAACAACTTCCAAAAAAAAACCAACCAAAAAAACGCCCCACAAAACAACCTCAAAAAAACCCCCAAAAACCAACAACAACCCCCCCAAAAAACCCTAAAAATAGCACCGGCTTCTGGGCTGCAGAGAAGATCAGGTTTTTGTTCTCTGAGGCCCATCTCTTCTAAGACTTCTTTGTGTCACCTTGTTATTTCAGAAAGCTGGGAACAGTGCATTACAATGATTGGGTTCTTCTGCTGGCACACTCTACCTCACCTACATTTTTGGCAGGACAAATATCATTATATTAAATTGGAAGGATGATACCTGATGTCCCATTTGCAAAACCTCTTGCATATCTGTCGTGTTTGAAAATGTTATGTGTTGGTATGAGCACTGTGGAATTCTTTCCATTCTTCCACAAACTCTGCTTGCACAGAAATTTTCAGGGCATCTCATTTTTTTATACAATATTTTTGGAAGAATTATGGAAGACGAATGTTCATGTCAAATGCAGTGCAAGTTAGTAACATGCTGACATTTTATAGTGTCTGTTGAAAAGTGTGTTCAGATAAGCTTCATTATTAATAGTGGGCAAAAATCCTGATATCTGGATATTCCTTGAGCTGAAAAAAGTATCCCAGCCAGTTTATTTTGATTGGTGGCTCAACTGTTGAGCTAATTTTGCAGTTATTTCCTGGATTGTGGACATAACTAAACTGTTTGTAGTACCTAATTTAAAAAATCTCAGCACAGTCCTAGGGGTTTTATGATACATAAATTCCTTTTGGTGTGGGCATTACCAACCGTTTCATCGGAGTAATAATTTG
The DNA here is from genome assembly GCA_034509425.1 of Eopsaltria australis. Classification (NCBI taxonomy): domain Eukaryota; kingdom Metazoa; phylum Chordata; class Aves; order Passeriformes; family Petroicidae; genus Eopsaltria; species Eopsaltria australis. The sequence continues at coordinate 231,868 of JAVTVJ010002259.1, read as the reverse complement.
CATAATTGCCATCAGTGGTTTTAAAAGTTATATGGCAACAGTACAACAGTGTTCTCAGAACTGTAGTTCTGTTTGCTTCCATGTTGGGAATCCTGAGTTATTCATTGTCAGCAGAGATCTTACTTCAGCTGTTTTTGTATTCACCTGAGGCAAACATGGTGACACTTTTGGTGAGACATCTGCTTTGAGAAGTAGACCTCCTGAGAAGGACAGACAATTTCCCAAACAGTAAAAATTGGTATTTATAACAATAGGTGATTTTTTCACTTTCTTGCTCCTTAATCAAATCAGGCTTCCATTTGTGTTGTGGGAAGTGTGAAACACACTGGTATTTTAGCCAATACAAGTAGCTGATTATCCATCACTGCATTTGAAGATAGGTGTGACAGCTTTGAAGATAGGGCAGAAACTGGTCATGTGTGGAAACACAGCCATCATTTTCCCCTTTCTCCTCACCTTTTAAGAATTGTTTTCTATGGCAAGTTCTAAATAAGTCACAGTCATGTATTTGTAATTAATTACAAACATGCTGCTGGCAATGCACTGGGGATGGATGCTCATCTCCAAGCAGAAACGGGAAGAACGCCTGAGATGTCTGGAGGCCTGTTTCCCAGGCAGAAGTGCTAGGGAAGGAGTGCAGTGTGGCCCTCAGATTGTGATGAGAGTCCAGGCTTTCTTCCTGAGGCACAAGCAAGTATCTGTGAAAGGTACAAGCAGGCTGAGGCCAGGCACACCAGGTGGCTGAGTTACAGGAGCCAGGGAGAAGGCTGTGTGTTACTGGAAAGGCTGAAGAAGAAACAGAGAAGGGCTTTTGTAACCAGTCCTTGATGGTTGATGCTACTCTGAGTAAGGCACCAAAGATCCTGGTGACCCACAAAAGCAAACTCTGGTTTACTCTCTACTCTCCTGCATAGAAACCAGGATGAGATGAGAATAAAAGCAGTGTGGCCAGCAGGTCAAAGGAGGTGATTCTCTCCCCTCTCTCTGGTGAGACCCCACCGTGAACTCTGCATCTAGCTCTGGGATCCCAGCACAGAAAGGACATTGGAGTGGGCCCAGAGGACGCTGCCAAGATGATCAAAGGGATAGAGCTATGAAGAAAAGCTGTAGGAATTGGGATTGTTTGGCCTGGAGAAAAGAAGATTTCAGCGTGTAGACTTCTAGTACATCAAGGGAGCCTACAAGAAAGAAGGAGACTATTTGCATGTCATAACAGGAGAAAGGAGAATGGTCTTAGACTGAAAGAGAGAGGGCAGGTTTAGATTAGATACTAAGAATTTTTTACTGTGGAGTGGTGGTGGGATACTGGCCCAGGTTGCTCAGAAAAGTTTAAGTCCCCCCCCGGCAGTGTTCAAGGCCAGGCTGAATGAGGCTTTGAGCAATCTGGTCTAGTGGAAGGTGTTCCTGACCATGACAGGGGGGCTGGAACTGGATGGTCTTCAAGGTACCTTCCAATCCAAACCATTCTTTGATTCTAGGATGTCATAACAATTGGAGATACCAATGAGGAGGCTCTGGAGGGAGATACAACACCAACAGCACACATTAGAAACCACAGAAAGAAATGATGAGTGTTCATTATGAGTATCTCTCTGCAAAGGAGTACTGACCCATTTGTCAGCCTGACAAGGATTCACCTGAAATTTGCTGCTTTCCAGGTGCTACGGCCTGGGATGTCACAAAGACCACAACCTGGTAGAAACAGGGATTGTTATGCCTTGTTCTTCTCTCATGTGGACATGAATGACACAGCAAACCAGGACTTGGGCACAATCAAACAAGATGGCAAAGTTCTGGGTGTATGATTGAAAGGGATTAGTGCTCAGGTTCCTGCTCCTCTCTTTACCAGTAAGAGGAAAGAATTCAGGCAGGAAATGTTGGAGCAGCAGCAGGACCATCTTGGGCACTTGACTGTGCTTGCTGTGGTGGGCTACCAAGGAGCACTTTGCACAGTGTCCAGACCTACTTTTCTCCCCCATGATAAACTTCGTAGAGCAAGGCAAAGGTCTTCTTGGAGCCTGCATTTGATGGAACCATGAGCAAATTGCGTTGGGCAGGGGCTTTGGCTGCTGGGACACCACTGCCTGTTACTTATCTCCATTTGAATATTGATCCACTGTCTGCAGTATTTTCTCTTTGGCTGCTGCTGTCTAGCCAATTCCTTGGCCATGGAATAGTTCATACAGAAGATCGGTATCTCTCCAGTTTGTTGGCAAGGATGTTGTGTGTAACTGTCAAAGATCTGCAGAAGTCTAGGGAGATACTGTTGCTCTTGCCTTATCCAGCAACACAGTCACCCGGTTGCAGATGGCAACCGGATTAGTCTGGTACAGTTTTCCACTGGTGGAGCCAAGTTGGCTGACTCTTATCACCTCCCTATCTACCATATGCCTTGGCACAGCTTCCAGGAGCATCTGTTCCATGATCTTACTGGGCTTAGGATGTTTCTAAGGACCTCCATTTTACCCATTTTGAAAATGAGTGCAATGTTTCTCTGTTTTTCAGTCACAGGGCACTTCATCTGGCTGCCAGGACTGCTCAAATACGCTTGAGAATGGCTGGGCACCTACATCAGCCATTTCCTTCAAGACTCTGAGGTGTATCTTATTGGATCCTGTAGTCTTCTGTATGTTTCAGTTCCTCAGATGATCTTACAATGATGGAAAGGAATTAACTCCCTCAGTCCCTGCTTTAAGCTTCAGGGACTTGAGGGTGTGGGAGGTGTACCTGACAAGGAAAACAGAGGTTCTTGCTCTGTATTTGCAGCATCCTGTTTTCTCTTTCCCCTTCTTCCTCTTCCCTACTCTGCTTGGTTAGCATCTGGTAATCTGGATTGATTCAGGACACAAATCCTTTTCATTTATTTTTCTGTTTCTCTCCATTCCACTACTTCCCTTGTCCCCTATTAAATTTTATGAGCTAGCCTTATCCTTTAACTTCTTTCAGATCTGCTTGGGTACAAACAGCTTTTGTTCCTGGATTTGGGATAAGTAAATCCAGGATCTAACTAACATGACTTCATGCTGCAGAGCACCTCACTGATGCACAGTCTTTGTCTGCAGCAGTGCTGCTAGCTTCTATTATAAAGCCTGGGTTGGTGGAAAGTTGCAAAAATGTTACAAAGATGTTAATCTTAGCACATTTTTGATGTGATATCCAATAACAGATTGGAGATAGAAGTTCTTAGTGCATTAGAATTTCAAAAATAAGTTTTGCCCCTTCCCAGTGTTAGACTCTCGTTCATTTTTCTGATGCACAGTGGAATATTTTCTGCAGTGTATCAGTATTGCTGCCATTACTGCAATCCTGTATATTTTCAAAGCAAATCTTCATGCTGTAAGTGTATCCGTAATTCCTTCAGTGCCGCTGATAATAACTAAGATATAAACTCACTCTTGAAAGATTTTGTCTTGAATTTATAAACTGATGCCATTTTATGATGCTTACTTTCTGCCACCTGCTACCACTTTTCAGTTGATGTAAAATCCTTCTACTTATTAGAAGAAGCCAAATGTGTCAGGAGTTCCTTAGCAAAATAGTTTTAAGTGTCAGGAAGACAGAATTACAGTAGAGATCTTTAAGCCTTTATCTACATCTCTTTAACGGGCTTGTAATTTTTGTGGAGCGGCTATTAATCATACACTAGACACTGGGTGAATATATAAAGGATAATACCAAGACACACTGTCTAGACAGCTGTTTTTGTCCTTAAGCATTGCACCTTTTCACTGACAGGTCTTAATTAAACAGAAAGTTTAGGTTTTGCTATGATAAAGGCCTGAAGGGTCACATTCAAAATTATAATTTGTATTTGGAATCCTTCTAATTTAGTCTATTGTGAAGTCATTTATTTAAAAATCTTTGTTATAGGTTTCTGATAGATGAAAAGCAGCAAGTAAGAGTCCAAGATGTATAAAATCTGACAAAATGAGAGGTGCTTCTTAATATGAAATCCTACCCAATCTGTAAGTGATGCTGAAAAGCTGTTAAAAATTGCCTCTGTGAGTTATACTGTAATATTTTACTGTGTTTTAAAGGCATGCAGTTCAGGATATAATTACACATTTTATAAAGATGTGTCAGTGAGTATGCTGTGCCGGTTAGCCACATCATTTGTGAGAATTTTTCTACTTTGTACGTGCCATGGCAATGTACTTAAACTTGGTTATGCTGCATGTTTTTAAAAGGAAGTGGGTATATTTTTAAAGACCTAATAACAAATAATTGAAAAATGAAATTAAGTGGTATTCAACTGACATTTCGAGGAACCACGTAGTAAAGGCAGTGTTTTCTTTGCATGAGGATGTACTGACTGATAGAATCATCACGCTCTACAAATCTCTTGGAAGGCTCAAAACTTCAGGTGACACAGTCTGAGAGTTAGGTGGCAAAAAAAGCAGGGGCAAAGATAGTTTGTTACTGGTTGGAATCCCTAAAAGTATACTTATTAAGATCTTGATATGGTCATTTTATAGCACCTGATGTGTTTGAGTGGACTTGGCAATGTGGGTGTAACCGTTTAACTTGATGATCTGAAATGTCTTTTCCAACTAAATTCTATGATTCTATGAAATACTGTAGATATGATAGGCTGCAGAGTTATGAATTAATTACGTTTTAGACAAACTAGGTATGTTGCTAAGACAAATGAAACAGCAGTATGGTCTGCTACAAAGGAATAAAATCCTACTGAGTTAGATTGTATTATATTATATGGGGAACTCACTAAAGTGTGGTGATATTTAAGCTTGAAACAACAGTTGCCAATATTCTTTTTAAATCTGCTATTGCATTAGGGAAAAAATGGGAAAAGTAAAGAACAAAAAAGTAGTACGAAAACATAGGACACTCTATCCTCTCCTTTCTTTATTTTTTAAAATGAAATGTGGGGTGGGTGGAATAACTCCTGATCCATTTTCATTTTCACATTGTAAATCATTAGTAATAACATAATAATTTATATTGCATAAAAAAAGAGGAGATTGTGTGTTGGAAGAAAAGTGATGGTGCCCTTAAGTGAAGTTCTCATTAAAAAAATCTTCTTTTATTTTAATCTGTGGAGCATTTGGGCTCTTTTTGTATGATCAGACATGTTTATATTTGGCAGTGATCCTAAAGTTTTGCAGGACAAATGTCACTCAAAACTTGGAGTTGTAAATAGCCTCCCAATTATATTTCAGATGAATACTGTTGTGACCATGTGCTACTTTTGGTTTGCACATGACTCTGCTAGGATCACTGTTTTTCTGCTTTGAATCAGGACAGAACTCAGAGGTGATGGACTAAAGTTTAGGAACTGGATCCACCAGCACCAGCACTCTCTGTAATGGAGAAGCTCTGTTTGCCTGAAAGGATGAAGAATTTGGCCTGAAAACTTACTGGAAAACTCTGAAAGCAGTGCCAGGATTGAAGAATGAGAACCTGATTTTAAGGGTCTTTGCTGGAAGAAATAAATTTATGACCCAAGAGATTTGAGAGAATTTAATAAATGCTGCTGAGTGGAGATAATTTCATTTTTCATGGTAGTTCCCAAGATGGATAGTGCCTATCTTGGCTCTCAGCCTAGACTAAATTTGCAATACTTCCAGGTAGGAGAGCTTTTGGTCTACCACCTGGGCAGATTTTCCATGGAATCTATGAGAAAAGATATAGTGAATGCCCAAATGCTTTTTCTGAGTCACATCACCAAAGCACCAAATCAAAGCACCAAATACTTTTGAGTCAAACTTAAAGGTCATTTCTTTCTGAGGCATGTGTCTCTAAAGGATTGTGAGTTAAAGTTGTTTCTTCATATAATCATTATAATCCTGATCCACATGGTCTTCAGTTGGAAAAGTCAATTCTGGGTTTAGGAATTGCGTATGAAATACTGCAAAAATTGTTAAGTGAGCTAAATTTTGTAATATTTGAGGTTTCAGTTCTTGTGCGTAGCTCATTCATATCCATGTATAGAAAGGAAAAAAAATCAAGTGATCTCTTTACAACTGAGGAATGAATACTTGTATGGGAAGTACAACTGATAAAAACAATGAAACACAACATTGGATCACAGTTACAATCTGAAAACAACACTTGTATGAACTCAGATTCAAAATAAGTTATAATATCATGCTTAGAATAAGGAAACCCAAAACATTTTAACCACTTGCCTAGGCAGCTAAGATGTAAGCCACAGAGAAGTTTATAATGCTCAAGGAGACATTGCCATTTTCCAGCCTTGGACTGCTCCCAAGGTTTTCCCTCCCTTTGAGTTTTGGAAGTTGTGACTCTTGAATTGATGAAGTTTCTTAACAGAAAGAATGGTCAGAAAAATTCACCCCCCTGTGAAGTGGCATATAAATGATGTTGGGAGAGCTTTTTTTTTTTTTTTCAACAAGTACAATTATGTGGTTGGAATATTTTGATCCAATATGTGTCTATTTTAAGCAAGTCTCAATTTGGTCAACTGGAAGTGTGTGTGGGAAATTGACAGTAGCATACTTCTGTCAGCTGGAGTCACAGTGATTGTTGGCTGACTAGACTGTCCTTTTTCCAGCAACATTGATTAATTTGTATTTCCTTAACACTTGGTGGGGCGAGTTTTAATGTTTTACATTAAATCATAGTGATGAGATTTAAAGCAAAGTATCTAATGCAAAGGTCGTGTTTTCAGTACAGCACTGAGTCTTTGGGAGGCTTGTAGTTTAGACACATGAAGAAAAATCAAATTGCAGGAACTCATCAACTTGGATCATTATGATATAGAAACTTCAGTAGATCTTTCCTGCCATGTTTAAAAGGACTGCACAGCATACTCTGAAGAACTGAAAAGTACTTAAATATATTTAATGGGCCAGAATAGGGCATGTGTTGTGTTTTCTTTTCCAGTCCAGTAGCTTAGCCATGGGTATGCAGACTCTGGTATATAGTGTGTGAGGTTTTTTTTAGGTGAGTTCACATCATTTTCACTGAGTTAATTGAGCTAGTGCTAGAGGCACCTTCTGCTCCAAAATCAGAAAATTGTGACATTTTTGTTTCTTGAATTCCCAAATGAATTGGCATTTGGAAACTAGTTTCAGCTTTGTGTAAAAATATGTAGTATGCCAAAATAAGCTTTCAGTCAAACAAGGTATATCATTCAGTCTGAAACTAAATGCGGCCATGGTCTGCATTTGACTTTTTCCTGTGGGGAAAATAAGAAAAAAGCCCTCACCTCAGATCCTGTAAAGTTGATGGAAGGGCATTCACCATGGATGGCTCATCCTGGAGGCCATCTCTAAGAATGTGGAAGACAAGAAGGTGATCAGGAGTAGTCAGGATGGATTGATTAAAGCAACCTGATTGCCTTCCGTGGTGGGACAACTGGTAGATGGAGGGGAGAGCAATGGCTGTTGTCTACCTAAACTTCAGCAAGGTTTTTGGCACTGTCTTCCATGACATCCTCATGAGCAAACTCAGGAGGTGTGGGCTGGACCGGTGGACAGTGAGGTGGGTTGATAAATCACTGTATGGCAGAGCTCAGAGAGTATTGATCAGTGGCACAGAGTCTAGTTGGAGGCCTATCACTAGTGTCCTTCAAAGGTTGAAGCTTAGTCCAATATTGTGACATCTTTCAAGAGGATGTAGCAGTGTTGGATGTCAGACCATCTGGTTATTTTAGGTGGCAGGAAATTTTTCCATTTTTATGCATGAAAACAAGATAGTCAGATTAAAACAATTACATTTGAAAGATTTTGAGGGGCTGTTACAATTTTATGTAGCCATTTATGTGTAAAGTTTTGTAAATTGTCTTTAATATCTAGTCTACTTTAATGAGTAGACATACAATATGGAAGCAATAATAATTGGATATTAAAAAATCCAGCTATTGTAACATACTTTAAAAACACTAAAAGTGTTTGTGATATTGAAATTCTGTTCTGACAGCCTTGAGGTGATAATAGTAATTACTGGAAAACTGAGCAACTGCTTGTACAGAGCCCAACTTACTCCTACTGATTGTTAGTGGTTTGCTTCTACGCACTTGAGAATTGAGTTTTATGATTACTTCTATGAAGCAACTCCACATTCTGATAGGTGACTCTGCTTTGGCAGGAAGAGAAAGAGGGCTTGCCACAGATAGGATTAGTAAAACCTCAGGATTATACAGAGAGAGATGGAAGCAGGTACACTGTAGAGTTTTTAGCCTGATTGTAATATGATTAGGTTTAAAGCTTACTTTCAGCTCTTAAAAGCTTGTAGGCTTTCCCAGTACACCACAGCCTCGCCTGCTCTTAGCTGGAATGATCTGTGCTCACTGGTCTCTAAATCAATTGAAAATCCGTTGTAATCTGGGAAGTAGAATTATCTTATCACTTTAAGTAATTTGGGTGTACTCGGGAAAGACATCAAGGAAAGATCTTTAATTCTTCTTGGATCTTCCAGCAAAGCACAGTCTTAACTGTGTGAATCATCCATAGAGCACTTTTAAATGCAGATATACTATAAAAATTGGCCACTCAAAGGCAACATTAAAAGTTAGTGCTTTACCATCAGTCTTTTGGGAGCCACATCCTGCCATTTTCTGAGGGCTTTTGTGAAGTTATTCAGTAGTTTCCAGACAATATGCATCTTAAAACACAAGGTTGATCAAGTTACATAGAAAATTGAAAGTCACTGTACTTAATCCAAAAGTTTGAGTTAGCATGTGCTATTCCCACCTGTTCAAGCCACGTCACAGGTCAGCATACTGAAAGAATAAAATGGAGTATAGCAATCAGAACACCACTTGAATATTTTAACTGCAATATTTAGCTTTGATATCATGACATGGGTTAATAAGAGGTCAGTATTTTGAAACATGTAGACCTGATTAAAGCAAATATATGGCCTAAAGTACGGAAAAAATAAGTAGTCAGGTAGTCGTGTGATTCTTGGTACCTTGTCAAACCACAATAGCTCTTCAAGTGTAATTCCAGAATGTTTGTATTTGTTTATTTATTTCTTAGTTGTGAATTTTATGCTTGACTTGTGTATATGCAGCATAAAACTGTGGTATATTCTTCTTTGTTACAATAAAACTTTTTATAGAAACATCAGTATCTCTACACATGTTGTAGAGATTTTTTTTCTGGTGATCTCTGCCTGGGAGAAACAAAGCAGTGTTTTTATTTTTAAATCTCTGGCCTTCTATGGTTACTCAGTGCTTGTCTGACAACAGATACTTCACAGCTGTTGGTTTCTTTCTCAGAGACCTCAACATTAAACATCAACTCTGACATTCAGCAAATAAAACTGAGGTCCAGATTCTCCATGGGATGAACTTAAATGCTGAAGGCTGAGATGTGAGTTCTCACTTATGCTTCTAGGTCAGGAACATACCCTAATCACCTGATGTCAAGTGCTTGCTTTATTACTGTTCATGTCTGAAAGCATTTACACTGGCAGACTTTAGCAGCTATCATTCATATTTGAGGCTGTTTGGATTTAATGGTGTGTTTTAATGCTGCAAATTTTGCATTACTTTTAATGCCAAACCTGTCACAGTAAGATTTCAGGCATATCACTCTCTTAGGTGTTTTATCTGACTGACTTACCATACTGAGGCAGGGAGAGAGCAGGGATATTTTTGATGTTGCAGTTTTTATTTTATTTTGTTAAGCTCCTTGTCCTTTTGATGAATTGTGCGGTGAACTTAACAGTGTAAATTGGGAAAAGTTGTGCTTTATGATTGTAGAAGCCCAAGAGAGTCACTTCAATGGTCAGTATCATTGTTAATTTTTTTTTTCTTAATGGGAGTCTGAAAGTGTCTTTCTGGGAACCTGGTGACTAAAATGTGATGTGAAAACAATAACTCCATGTGTGTTCCTCATCTTTCTTGAGTATGTTATTAGTTGGCATGGACCTCTGTACAGTTATGGTGTCCAAGGGTAAGTGATCACTAAGATCAAAGGTGACAACTTTTGGCATTGGAAAGCAAGTCCTAAAGTACGGAAAAGAGGAAGAAGAAAGATAGGAAACAGAGTAACAGTCTTCTGCAAAGTATGAGGCAGAAGACTTTTGACAAGTTTTTCCAGTAGGGTAAGGTAGAGAAGGAAGTATTCAAAATAACAGGATAACTGTGCAAGTTCAGCATGACATGAGCTTTAAAACCTGTCCTTTGATACCATTCATCAAGTCTTGCAGAATTTACATTTGTTTGTAATGTACTTGTTTTTCTCACAAAACTCAATTTTGTTGCTCTTCTAGCAGTGTGTTTCTCTGTTGCATGTTACCTAGATTATAGTTACCAATATTTTTAAAACTTATTGAATCTGAAACTTCTCTGAAGAGTGTGAAACACGCACCTTAGGTATTCTATACTTACAGCTACTCCTGTTATTATTTAAACAATTACTCCTGTGTTTTGTTGGAAAGATATTTCTCATTTGAGTCTCTTCCATGGTGCATTTTATGAAGTTCTTAATAACTGGCTCTATCAACCAGGTACAGGTTTTTATATAAGCAAACTGTAAATCAATGACTTTTACAATAGCAGCATTACAGCTGAGTCTGTTAATTGGTTTGGTGATACTAGAAAACTGGTATGTGTATATCAGAAGTGCAGGAAGAACCAGTGAAAAAAATGAGAAAGAACACTGAATTTCATTCATGATGTGTGAAGGCAATAATTGAGTAACTGTGAGTGAAAAGTAGCAAATTTGAGTTGTTCTGAAATTTTAAGTATAAAAACAGTAACTGGGGGCAAAGGAGGATCAAATGGAAGCAGTTTCCTCTAGGTGAATAGCAATTTCCTGGATGTGGTTTCTTGATTTTACTCTGAAATATTAAAAATTATTTTATTAAATGAGAAAAAAGTATTTTTTATTCTATTGAGTTTTGAACTGCTGTGTGATTTTTTTACCTTGAAACATCATGCTTGCAGAGGATAAATCTCTTGTTTTATAACATGTCTTGCACTTTCACTTACTGGATGACACTGGATACCCCTAAATAGTGCAGGGCTTCTGCCAGGAAAAGACCATGAAGTTTGTCCAAAAAACACAGATCCAAAGCAGGCTATTTTCCAAAAGTCTGTGACATTTTGGATAAAAAACAGGAAACTCACATAGGCCAAAATTATTCTCATCCTGAAAACTGAAGGCACTTTTAACTAGAGGAGACACTTTAAACTGGAAAACAGTATATTTTGTCTTTTACTAAGTAACATTTGCCTTGGTGTTAAAGTACAGCAATTTCCCATGTGAGTTTACAATCACAGTAATACAACACAGTGCATAGCTACTACTATTAATTTCATTTGATCAGATTTGTTTTAGTTTTACCATGGAATGGAATTTAGAAAAGTGGCTTTTTCTATCACTTTTAATTTTAGTACATTCTAGAGAGTGACATTTTAGAGCACACAAATTTTAAATCCAGCTGAGGACATTGGAAAATTACTATGTAGTAAAAGCAGATGGAAAATTAATTTTTCTTTCGACTCAATAAAATTAAAAGTTAAACCATAATTATAATCCTGCCTGCTGCTGCTGTTGTATCAACAATTATACAGCTATGCCTATGGGATTTTTCATGGAGCAGTGTCAGTGACTTCTATCCAACAGTAAATTGTCCTTGCTTCACTCTTACAGAGATACTTCTCTTGAAATAAAGATGCTAATTTTTATTAGGCATTTTCTTGCTTTGAATAATTTCCCTTTTATTGCAATTAGTCATTACATTCATCGAGGGATTGCTTTGCATTTTAACAAGTGTTAGTAGCATTTGTAACAAATTCTATTACTAACAATTTTGTGAATGGCTGCACCATTTATTATAAATGTGGAAAATGGTATCATTTTTATAAAGCATAAACCATGTTACTAATAGCTTCCCGTATTTGATGTAATTGATTTACATAAATAATACCTTTTCAGGGATGATTTTTTTACTAGATATAAGCTTATTTAGCATTTCTGTATTTGAAAAGGAAAAATGCAAATTGATGAAACTGAAGACTAGTCAAAATTAATTCCTTTACAGAATCTTAATGTTGCCAGTTGGTCACTGGATTTTGATTTTCAGTTGTCCCATGGATTAAATGGTTCTGCAGAAGAGCAGTCTTCTTAAAGAGCAATAAGATTTTTTTCCATTCCTTTTAAAATGTCTCTCATTTGTCAGCCTTTTCTCCGTTTTTTATCCCAGGGATTGGCCCAGCACCTGCAGTGTCTGATTTGACTCTCTAAATTTTGGTGAGATGTCTTTTGGGACTGGGAGTGTGAGAGGGTGTTATGTGAATAGTATTCACACTAACTTGATTAGATGCACACATAATGTTTCTTTGGTTGCTCCATTGTGTATATTTGGTACAGATATTTGGGCTTTGCAAACTCTGAACAATTTCATTTTCAGGAATCTTGCATGTATCTGAGCTGCCCTCATTCATCTGAGATGTGAGCATCATTTTCTGCTGCAAGAATGGTATTTTCCTTTCCCTGTAATCCCTCTGTGTTTGTTAAGTGCAGTCTTTGTGTCTTCAGAGTTACTCCACTTTAAATTATTTTAAGGTAACCAGGTGTCTTTTGTGTTTTCTAGATTAATAAGGATGTAGAAGTTGCATGTTTTGATTGATATTTGTGTAGTAATATCATGTATTGTTTCTCAGTTGGAGTTTTCCTTTTTTTTTTAATTTCTTTTGAATGCTCCCTGAATGGTTTAAAGGATCTGATTATTTTAGCTGAATTAGAAAATAATTTAATTTTAATGATGTTTTATAATTTTCAAATACTGTTTCTTGAGCACTAGTGGCTTAATTCCTATTTGGCTAACTCCTCAGTATGGAGAAGATTTTGCAGAAAAATATGTGAAAACATTGTTAAGTATAACTCAGTAATCCTCTTATCTAATCTTGATGCAGCTTAAATGTGAGGTAGAGTTTCCTTCTGACACAGTTGTATAATTGCTACTTTTTGAGCAACCATTTCTGAGGATTTAGATCAGTGCAAAACTGTGTTTCTTGCAGAGCAATAAAATATATGTGCCAAAACTGTAATGACATTCCAGTTGCATTCAAATACCTTGATATATGAGTTCTTCTGTGCTGCAGACTTCAGGATAGCAGAGGGCTCCCTGAAGTAGTTAGGATAACAGATGTGCAGGAGGCGTGTCAGCGTGGAGTTTGTGTGCAGTGATGTAGCCTGCATCACTTGGGTTTTGGTAAGTTATTGGAGGGTATCATATAGTGCATTGTAATTGTAAGCTAAAAATAGCCAGTTGTGTTTGGGGCTGGTGCAATATAAAACCAGAATTACAGTAAAGGAGGGCAAGAACCTGGGCAGTTGAGAAAAAACAGGATAACTATTTACCTTCTTTATTTCTGTGAAGTATAGTAATTAAATCCTATCATCTTCTTTCACCATCAGTTTCAGCACAGGGAGAAGGATCTGAGATCCTTCTTTTCCCTTTGTTGCCAGTGAAAGGTGTAGGAGACTGCTTTACAATTAATTATGTCTGTAATTTTGCTGGTCCGTGTATAATGAAGGAATGAAAATCAATATGTTCACATCTGGCTTAAAAACAGTACTGGTAAATCTTATGAAGTATGAAGTGATCCCCCCAAATCTTCCTTTTGCTTCAGGGCGCACAGTTGCATTTGTAGAGACATCCACAGCCATGTCTCCACAACTGTGTTAGATCCAGGGCAGGATTAGACTTCATTAGCTTACTACAAGGAACAAGAAGTTTTAATCTCGTAACAAGTTCCCGAGGTTTAATTTTATTGTTCAGAACAAAAGCATAATGTTTGTTTTAAGTTCGTCTTTAATCACTTAAGTCCTTTTGTCCTCTAGAAGATGCTGATACTGGTGGCCTCTAAACCATGCTGACTTTTTTCTCAAAAGCATCGTGTTGGAACGGGGGTATTGTGTCTTGCAAACATTTTCTTTTTCATCAAGATTGGCCAAAGTGAGGCATGTTTTAGTAGCACTTTATATTTCTTTTTTCAGTGGGTGATTTTTAAAGGCTTTTTCCTCGGTGAACTCATCTGTCACTTCCTAAAGGCTCAGTTCAGTATAATGTTTCTGGAAGCAGAAGACTTCAGAGAAGCCTTACTTTTAATAACTTACAGTCTGATGTATTTCTACTTCCTCTAAAAAATGCTTATCATGGACTAGAGCTTCTGCATCTGAAGCTGATGATTAGATCCATCAGTTCTGTAATTGCTTCCAGAAGGTGAAATTTAAAACTGCAGGCTGTGAGTGTCTTCTTCAGTGCATTTTACTGACTGCCTGGAATTTAATAATTTTAAATATGTACTATCAGTACAGCCCAACAGTATTTTCTGCTTAGATTCTGTAACAATTAGCTCTTGGAGCTTTACTCATGATTGTACAAACAATATAATATTAAACATGATGAACCAGAAGTTTCAGATTGGTATCACAGGACATGAGTTTTTCTATGATACGTTTCTCTGCTGATCGTCTAAGATGTCTGTATTTATTCCAAATGTGTTGCACTCGGAAGGGAAAAACATTTACTAACATTACTTTGCCCTCTTTTGGGTCCAAGTCCCAAAATAAAGGAAATAAGGAATATCTTCTTTCAGGATAAGCATAAACTTTCTGAAAACATCCTAACTCTTTGATGCTGTTACCTTTACTGTTACTTTATGGTAGTCAGTCTCCTTTTCCATCTAAGCACCCATGTTGTTACGTTCACCCTGAGACCACACAATCTGTTCGTAGACATGTCTAGATTGGGAATTTTGTGCCTTTTCAAGCAACAATGTTTTTGGGCTGTATCCTCTCACATGTCATCACGAATATGTCTCTAGCAGCAATAGCAGTTCCACTACTGTGGTAGTGGAAGATCTGCCACAAGCACCCATCTACTCTAATGACCACACAATGGACACATTTTACTTATTCAAGAAGTTACACTGTGCTGTCAAGAGTCAGTTATGACTCTGGAGAACAACAAAAACAAAACCAGACTCCTGGTCTGAAGAGGAAAAAAATAAAAGATTTGTGGCTTTCAAGGTGTGTTTAAGCAGAGATGAACTGATCGGAAAAGAGATGGCAGCTAGGTAACGTGTAACATGAAAACCAAGGTCAGAAAAAGCTTCTAGTGAAGCACAAAACTGTGAATTATATTATTCAGTCACTTCAAGCAAGTTCGTTAAAATATTTCTCTTTGGCCATGTAAATTCGTATGGACTTTGGCAGTTGAATAGACTTCAAAATAAATTAAATAGTTTCTTGTTTTGTAGCTGTGTCTTTCTGTAATTCACTAGGTGAAAAAATATATATATGTATACATTCAAGTACAGGGCAAATGTGAAGTATATGTATGCTGGTGTTGTATTCTTCATTATATTAGATTTGATACCTTTTATATCTTTCATGAGATGTAATGTAGTCTGTAAGATGCTAATTTACTATTTGAGAGAAGAGATAGGGAGAGTCATGTTTTTTCCCCTTGGAGCCAAATTTATTTTTGTTATTTTTCTCTAATATGAAAAGTCTAGTGAATTTTGTTCTGTTCAGTACATTACCTTGATGCAAATTTTTTTGTTAAAATTACTTTTAAATTGTTTGTCTGTGTAGGCAAACAAACAGCTTTTGTTTAAACAAACAGCTTTTGGAGCCAGTAAATTGATCATGTGTCTGCAGACTTACTATGAAATGTAGTTCATAACAGCTATGTAAGGGTGCCCTTTTTAGCAATTTCCTACAGAATCTTTAGTGGTCAAGGGAAGGAAAACCAGATTGCAGAAGCATTTGAAGGGGACCTTTTCACGGTTATAAATGTGCAGCACTTCAGAGTTTTTAACAGAGATGTTTGGCACTAGAGAACTTGCTAGTATTTTTAGTGTACCTCGTTTTGTCACAGACTTTGTTTTGTGGAAAAGGATTGGAAGGTAATTGTAGTTTTACAGCTGCTCTTACTGAAAATGCTAAAGAGCCATTAATTTCATTATTTCTTTTATAATGTGTGTTACTAAAACAGTCATGAATTCCTTATAGAGAGACTGTTGGCAAAGTTAAGGATAAAATACATCTGGGTACCTGCAGCATGATGTAAAATCTTCATATTACTATTGCCATGGCACCTAGTCATCCAGTACAGAATCACAGAATGGTCTGGGTTGGAAAGAACCTTAAAGATCTAGTTCTACCCCGTGTTATGGACAGGGGTGCCATTCACTGGATCAGGTTGCTCAGAGCCAGATCCAATCTAGCCTAGAACACTGCCAGGGATGGGGCATCCCCAGCTTCTCTGGGCAGCCTCTTCCAGTGCCTCACCACCCTCACAGTAAGGAATATCTTCCTAATATCTAATCTAAATCTCTCCCGCTTTAATTTAAAACCATTCCCTCTTGTCCTGTTACTCTCTGCTTGTGCAAAATGTTGCTCTCACTTTTTCTTTATAAAGAAAGGGGAATACTTTGAATACTGGAAGTACCTTGCAGTAAGGTCTCCCATGGGCCTTCTCTTCACCAGGATGAACCACCAAAGCTGTCTCAGCCTTTTTGAAGGAGGGGTGCTCCAGCCCTGTCATCATCTTCATAGCCTCCCCTGGACCCCCTTTAAGAAGTCCATGTCTTTCTTGTGCTGGAGGCCCCTGTGCTAAACACAACACTCCAGGTGAGATCCACACGAGCAGAATAGAGGGGAAGGATCACCTCCCTAGGCTGCAAGTGCACACTATTGGCTCATCTCCACGTTTCCATCCAGAATAACCTCAAGTCCTTCTCTACAGGGCTGCACTCAGTTCTACTTCCAGTCTGTACTCATGTCTCTGAATGCCCTGAACCAGGTTGAGAATCTTCAACTTCGATTTGTTGAACTTCATGAGGTTGTCATGGTCGCATTTCTCAAGTTTTTCCAGATCCCTCTGGATGACATTCTATCATTCTGTTGTGTCAACAGCACCACTCAGCTTAATGTCATATGAAAACTTGCTGAGTGTGAACTCGATCCCACTGTCTGTTTCATTGATGAAGATACTGAAGAGCACCAGTCCCAGGAGAGAGTCCTGAGTGACATCACTTGCCACTGGCCTGCATCTGAACATAAAGCCTTATACCACAGCTGTCTGGCTGCATCCATCCAGCCATTTCCTTATCCCCCAATTAGTCTACCCTTCAAATATATGTCAAAGGATTTAAAGAAATCTAGGTAGGTTATATTAGTTCATCTTCCCTTTGTTGACTGTTGCAGTCCCTCCATCACTGAAGGCCACCAGGCAAAATTTGGCCTTAGTAAAACCTTTTTGGCTGGCTTGGATCACTTCCTTGTCTTGTATGTACCTTAACATTCTTCTGTGAGAATCTACTCCATGATCTTCCCAAGCTCAGAGATAAGGCTCACCAGTCTGTAGTCCCTGGGTCTCCCTTTACATTTTTTAAAAGTAGTAGTGATGCTTTCCTTTTTCCTTCTGCAGTGGACTTTGTGTGACTGCCATGGCTTTTCAGATATGATTGAGAGGTGTTGCAGGCTTGGCAACAGCCTTAGCCAGAACCCTGGAATGCATCTCATCAGGCCTCACAGATTTGTGGCTGTTCAGTTGTATCATGTGGTCCAAAACCTGCTCTTTGTTTACAGGGAGAGAGATTTCAGTCCCCTAACACCCACTCAGAGGTTCATGGACTAGGGAGAGGTGAGAAGCCCAAAGTGCTTTAGTGGAACCAGCGAAGACTGAGGCAAACCCCAGCCTTCTCCATATCCATTCTCACAAATTCGGCCTTTACTGAGACTGTATGTTCTCTTTGGCCTTTCTTTTCTGACTGATACACTTACAGAATCCCCGCTTGGTACTCTTCACATCTCTTGCCAAGTCCTGTTGTATCTGTGCCTTAGCTTTCGTTATCCCATCCGTACGCATCTGAACCATATCCCTCTATCTTTCCAGGCCACATGTACCTGTTTCTACTGGCTGTGCATTTCTTTCTTATTCCTCAGTTTATGAAACAGATCCTTGCTTTCAAACCTTACAGTTTTCCAATTTGCCTTGCTTGATTTCCTAAACATCAGGATGGAGGGGTCTTGTGCTCTAAGAAGAGCGTCCTTAAAGAGTTGCCAGTTCTTGTCAACTGCTTTGTCTCTAAGGATAATTTGCCAGGGGATTTCGCCCACTAATTCTTTGAATTCTCCTCTTCCAAAATTCAGGGTCTTGACTTTGCCTGTGTTCCTCAAGAACTCAGCAAGGGTGTGATCACTACAGCCCAGACTGCTCCATCCTTAAGTCCTCTAATGAGCTCATCACGTACGAAGAAGTAAAGAAAAGTGAAAGCTCAAAACTAGGATTTTTACTAGGTGCTCATATTCCAGGGTGTAATTACTAAATTTAATATTTAGATCTTTATAAAACTTTGAAAAAGATTTTTGAAAAGAGAAAAAGGACAAAATTGTAACTACAAACTCATGAAAATTATTTGAATTAAGTAGTTCTCTATAATTTTTTAACCTAGGTTTGTGCATAAGTTTAATTTGTGGATCAAAAAATGGAGTATTTCTAGTGCCTCGGCATTGTCTAAACCTAGCATCTTGTATGTAATTGGTTGCTGTAAAAATACATGCGCTCATATCACAGATTCTGCCATTACAAATATCCAGCCGTTTTTTAGGCAAAAATGGGATTTTCTTGGTGTGAAAAGGCCAGTCTCTCTTTTAACATTATGCCTAACCAATACACAGGCTATTTAGCTAAAACAAAAATAACTGAAATGCAAAATCGACTGAACTCTAGTATGGTAGTTGTGGCTGATGAATTTAACATTGCTTTAGCATTAACACAGTGATATCTGTATTTAATAATCTGTAAATTAAGTCTAGAATTTCTCAAAAATTCAGTGCTAGTGTATCCTTAGGATCTCTTTTTATTCCTTCATTTGTTAAGGTGGAAAAATTTATGTGTCTGTTGTGAGAGGGAGAAAGGTATTAATGTTTGTGAGATACTGTAGCTATGGTCATTGCAGAAAAGCATAGGAAAAACTAATTGTTAGTTCAGAATGTAACTTATGTGATACACAGTACAATGTGTGGAGAGAAAAAAGGTAGAGAGTATTTTTTCACTGTATTTTTTCAACAACCGCAGTACATTTTGTGCCTTCATTAAAATGCCAGCCCCTTTGAAGAAATGTATACCCAAGATTGTATTCTGCAAATACATGTATTCTGCAAATAACATGTGCTGTTATTTCTGAGTGAGATTATGGATTGTTGGACTTCACAACTGTAGTCCTTAAAATGTTGTATAAAAGGTTTTGTCTTTTAAGAGGTCTGTTTTTCACAGTATTTTTTCCTAGAGGATAATAGAAAGCAACATCCCTTTCACTCAGTTTTTGCCAAATTTCAAATATCTGTTTTCTGCTTTCAGCTTTGCAAAAACAGTTCTCAAGCGTTTTGATTTGACCAAACAGTGTTTTTGTTTAGCTGGCATGACCTTTCCCTTATCTGGCTTCTCTCCTACAGAAAACAGCATTTATTCTCAGGTAGACATTGACAATTTTCCATGCTGAAACTTAGGGATTAAGAGTCTGCTAAAGTTATATTCCAAGGGAGGAATGGGGTGAGCTAAGGGTTCCTTATTAGTGTTTTATGATAATACACACCACTGTGCAAGTGGCATGACAGCAGCCAGGTGGCTGTATTGGCCTTTTATCCATAGCAAAACAGCATCAATCCCAATGTGCAAATCACAGATGGATTTCTAAATTATTGTGGCCTAAGCATGCAGACAACATCCACAGCATGTATTTTTGTGCACTTTTCTTTCCAAGTTTTCTTATCCAGTTAACAGGGTGTTGGAAATGAAAGTGGTCAGTATACCAGACAAAATCAAGTTGATTTGTGTGATTCTTTACACAGGATTAGGTAGTTTTAGAATAACTAAAGAGCAGAGGAAAATGGTATATCGGCATATAATATTTAAGACGGTAAACATAATTCTATCTATAAAGTAGCTGGTTTATGTTTTCTTCTTCTCAATAGAGCAAATATAAGTGATGTATTTAGTAGCTGCTAAACTGAGATATCTTACTTTTCACTTGACTTTGGTTTTCTGCACATTGCTATTAATATGACATTTCTCTTTACATTTTGGAGAAATAACAGTAAAATTCTAGCATTTTTAATTGATAGTTTTACAGTGAACTATACTGTAAGTATTTGAATGAGTATGCTTCCTTAAAATCCTTTAAAAAAAACCCCTATAATTAGCAGCTTTCCTGTCAGGGATTTGTGTGTGTTCAAGCTGCCTCTTTTATCTCAGCTCTTAGTTGGATTGCTTAAATGTATAGGATCAAAGCAACCACCATATTAATGGAAAGTGATGTAGAAGTATTTAGGACATGTAGCAAAGCCTGTTGCAAGAATCCTGGTGATTCAGCCTCTCCTCCATCCACCTCTCTGTCTGCTTATGCAGCCCATACTTACCAGCTTTTCTCTGAGGATCTTCTATGAGACAGTGTCAAAAACCTTTCTAATGTCAAGATAGACCATATCAATTACTCCCCTGTTGTCTGGCAATATCAATGGTAGCTGCTTCCTGGCTGAAGTTGGAGTTTGTAACGTCAGAAGAAAAATTCACTGACAGAAGAACTTCTGTCAGAATTTTTTGAAGATAATGCAAAGTGAGAAACGAGTATGAGAGTCACTGTCATGGTGGGCTATTGAGAGAACTGGTAGGCTATAGCTACCAGATAGACTTTTTTCCTGGGAAATAAAAACTAGAATGTGGGAAGCTCAGTCTGGTAAAAAGGAACAAAGCAGTGAAGACTAAATAAATAAATACTCAAGAGGAACTTCAAGAAGAATTGCCTCTAAGATTATTAGTGTGCTATGTGACTTCTGTTTCACAGCCAGACAGGACAAAGGAATTAATTGAGCTCAGAATCCCAGAAAGGTTGATGTGTCTGATCCAGCCACCCTGTTTAAATAGGGAAGCTGTTTTCCTGGGGCCACACTGAGATTACTTTGTAGATCTTCAAGGTTGAAGACTCCGCTACCTCCTTGGGTACCTTGCTCAGGTGCTCACTCTCACAGCAAAGAGTGTTTTCCAAAGTTCATACAGCATCTGCTGTATTTCAGTTTGGACCCACTGCCCCTGGGCCAGTGACTGGGCACCAGCGAAAAGAGCTGGTCGTATTTTTTGTTGCACCTTCCTTTCAGGTATACCTTCACCACCATCCCTTCAGGTATTTGCATTAAAAGTGGCCTTATGCCATTACATACTGTAATTGCACATTTTTACAGTTTGAGTGGTCAGCCAGTGTCACTGAAATAGGACAGCAGTCCCATCCTGTCCTGGTCCAACTTATGTTCCTCTGAGTCAGAAGCTACGTCTGCTCACTGGAATCCAAGTAATGACACTGAAACATTAATATTGTGAAATAGCTCAGTGGAGCTCAGTTGGCTTACTTTCTTCTTGGAAAGACATCAGAATTAGGCCAAGTTAAGCAGTGGCTACGCAGTCAGAGGTGAATGAGTTGTGGGGGCAAAGGAGAGAAAGAACCTCTGTGTTTGATGGTAGAAAACTATTAATTCAGTTAAGTATGACAGAAAAATTATTCTCTGATAAATTATTCTGAACTGTGACAGAATCAACAGTTAAATTTAGGAAGGAGAAGAGTATGTAATGATTAGAGAAGAAACACAAGCTTAAAAATTAGGAAGCTAATTACAGTGTCAGTTTACTGGATATCTTGTAAGTGATTTATGTCTTAATAAAATATAAGGCAAGTATGTGAGTGTTTAAACATAGTTGCAGTTTCAGGTACATTGCAGTTAGTTTTGCTCTTAAGTGTGTAATTTTAACAGTGTTTCAATATTACTGAGATATATTACACCGTCATAATTTATGACTGAATGAAAATTGAATTTCCGTTTTTTAAAATTTAACATTAACCCACTTTTCAGGATTACTGCTTTGAAATCAGCTTGTTGTCCACTGTATGTATACACAGTGCAGTGTAAATTTTTGACACATTCTGGATGGGCAACTCTTCATGACTGTTCTTGGATTTACATCAGAATTTGAAGTAGCAACTCTCTTACAAGTATTCTGATTTTGTAATGAGGCACTGGCTCACTTTGTTGTAATTCAGCTCTACAGAGCCATACTTTGTTCATTCAGCAGTTTAGTCCCTTGTCTGCCAAGAAGATCCTGATGAGTTCCAGTTTTCCTTTTGAAGAACAGAAGCTCTTGAATATGGCAAAACAAATGTGTTTTCAAAATGATTATCACTAACTGCTGCCAGAGTGCCTGTTTTCCTTTGTCTGCTTCACGGCGAAATAGAGTGTATTTATACAGAAGGCTTTCTATGATTACTTAAATGTAGGTAATGTTTAAGAAATGGCTTTTGCATTTCACCACACCTGGCACCTCTGTTTTGAAGAGGAATGGTTATTTCTATCAGAGCACGATCACTTCAGACAGTATTTCAGGCAAGTTTTGGATCTCACAGGGCACACGTAAAACCCTGGGAATTCTTGGTTCTAGCAATCCAAAATCATCGTATTGGTTGGTAGTCATGCAGATTTCATACTTCTGTAGTGTTGCTGGGAAGGACTCTGTAAATTACTGAGATTAGTAGCTGAATCTACTGTGAAACTTGAAACTTCTGAAATTTAAGGAAACATAGCATTTGTAATACTGCTTTATCACATAGTGAAGTTTTATGTAAATGAGTAGCAAACCCAGAACTTTGTATTAGCAAAGTAAATGCAAGCATTGGGTGAATATATAGAGGTCAGTGTGAATAAACATTAATTTAATTGAATCTTATCTTCCAGTCCTTTAGGTTATCTGACCAAGTACAGGTACTTCCTAGATTATGTGTTATTCAGTAACATTTTATTTATAAATTACTTTAATGTTTTGATTATACTATGGTTTGGATTATTCTGTGGATTTTTACACTTGGATTCTTCTGTGTATGTTGTCAAAAGGATCTGGCAGTAGATAAGGAAATAACCAGAACGGCTAAAATTATTAAAACAACCGTGTGGGTTTTTTTTTTCTATTTCTCTGAACCAAAACTGTAGGGAGTTTTTAACATCAGATTAAGATGACTTGCTTGACTCATGCTTCCAGCCGTTCCATTAGAAAGGAATTAGTGGACCACTTCAGTCTCAGAGTACAGTTACCATTTAACACAGGGAGCTCTTTCTCCATGGTATCACAAACAGAAATATGACTTCATTCCCAGAGGCAACATTGTATTTTGAAAACAAGATATTGTGCATGAGAAAAATGCATTTGTATATTAAATAATCATGGCAATTATATTGAAGTTTATTTTCAGTATCAAGTTTTCTTGGTAATGCTGTTTTCCATACCATCTGTACAAGCACATATTATGCCTTAGATTTCATCACCGTGGGATGACATGTGCCACAAGGAAAAAAAATAGCAAACCTTTTAATTTAAGTAATTTCTATTGTGTTTTGTTCTTACAAGTGGTACTTAAGAATAATCATATTTTTAAGACCTAGAATTCTGGTAGGTTTGCAGTTTCATAATTCTGAGATTGTAGGTGGTAGGTGATCAGACATATTTAAAATAGTAGGTGATCTGATTCAATTGATAATGCTTTCTCTTCTGAAGCCATGCTAATGCTGTGGTTTTTTGCATGCTGGTTATTTCAGGATGGTAATTTACTACATTTCTGCCCAAGAGAGGGGCTCTTCACTCTTGTTTCTATAGAATATGTGGTCTCCTTATCCACTCTCATATAAATGCAGGGTATTTCTCATACCCAAGAACATTTTCTAATCCTTCCCTTTTTCTGTCTGTGTTCAGCTGCAGTATAATAACTATGTCTGCACTGACTTCCAATGCTGTTCTTTGGTTTAACATATCTGGAAGTCTTTAAGTCCTCCATGTATCCTCCTTTTTGTTCTAATTCTGTGGGCTGCTTTGGGACTTCATACCTGTCCCTGTTTTTGCTCTCAGTCTGGTTAATCCAGTAGTATTTCCTATCCATTTCTAAATTATCCTTATTGTTTACTTCGTTTTTTGACACTTGGTTGTATTTATTTGTCACTGCTTTCCCGTATGTAAAAAGGAAGACTTTTTTTTTCCCTGGACCTTGATATTTTGAAGGTGATTGTTTACTGCGCTGTGCAGTACTTCAAGTGTGTTTGGTGTTGAATTGTCACACTATATTGCTTTTATCAGAGACTGATGTCTGGGAAGAGCTTTATAAAGTATTTTTTCAGGTTCCCTTTCTCCATTCATTTTCATATTTTTACTGGGTATTACTGCCCCTATTACTCTGTGTTTATTCTTATCTTTCACTATTATTTTTTCTGTGATTTTGTTCTACTTATTCTTTCATATTTCTGCTAGTCTTTAAAACCTTGTCAGTATTCAGTGTTTTCTGATCTCTTTATCTTGTGGTTTGGTATATTTTCTTTGTTGCTTTTAAAAAAAATTGCCAGTTTATACTATATTACTGTTTCTGGTCATCTGCATCAACTTACATTATTTTCAATGTGTCAGTCTTCTCTGATGTTCATATATGGACCTACAATTCTGAACTGCATGGCAAAAATAAAAGAAGGATCTTTCCATTCACAATCTTTTTCCTGTCTTTTTTTCCCTCCTGTTTCATGTAGGGGGAGGAAGTTTTCTTGTACCTATTAAACAGTTTCTCATTCTCTAGGCTAACTTCACCTGTATTCTTAGGCTGTTTTTTCTTCAATGTTTCCTAAATTCTATGTACTCAACAGTCTCCTTTCATTTGCATTATTTGTCAAGATCTATTCTAATTGTGGTTTTTTTATCCTTTTATCAAGCTCTTTATTTCTACCTATAATTCCTCTCATTGAAGAGGATGAAGACATTGTAGTCTTTTCTGGAGTATTTTCTGGATATTTGGTCTTCTATCTGTAATGTCCTGAAATGTATGCATTTCCTTTTCAGAACTGTTTTTTAATATGTGTACTTAAGTGTTTTTCTGAGTTACTACCTTTAGGAAGACACAAGACATTTTTATGTCTGTTTTCTTGTTGTTGTTATTGTTTGGAGAGTTTTGTTGGGGTTTTTTTTGTTGTTGTTTCCTGGGATAATAACATTTTAGCTAAATCTACTTTTATGTTTTGTCCACGCTACTAATATTCCTCCCATAAAGTAAATGGGATCAGGAAGTGATCGTAGATTTTTCGCACATCGTTTGTGCATCTCTGACACTTTATGTATTATGTAACACTGAGATTTGATAATGTGTTCAACCTAAATTCTAGTCTCTAGTTGTTTATTCTTCTGCTTGTTTTGACAGGAACTGGAATTTCAGCAATCTCTTAGTAGGTTGTTGCAGGGCTGCTTCCTTGGGGGGTTTGATTTATTTTTTTGATTTATTTTTTTGACTGCTTGCCATACACAATAATAGTTCCAAATGTTAAATGCTTTTATTAGTGCTGCCTCCCTTGTATTGATTGTCAGTGTAGGTTGCAAACACTGTCTTATCATCTGTAAAATGTTTATTTGCTGTAAAGTATAAATTACAGTGAAATTGTATTTTTTACCATTCAGATATATTTTGATTTAAAAAAAAATCTGGGAGTTCACACTAGTAGCTATTCAGGTGGTTTGGGTTAGTATTAATTTTTTTTTTTTAACCCTAGCTCTGACTCATCAAAAAATATTATCTGTCTGGTTGTTCCTTTGAAAATGGAGGTATGAGACTAGTGCTGTGCCTATGTGAGAGACAGAGAGGGATTTGTATTTTTGGCTGCTTCATTATGCATTTCATTCCACTACATCTTCTGAGTTGTCCTGTTAATCAGCTCCAGCACACTCCTACTTGTTGGAACAGAAGCACAAAAATACTGGTGTCTTTTCTTCCAATTGCTTTATCAGGGGCACATTCTTTCCAACTAGAAACAAGACAAGAAATAGTAAAGATCAGACTCAAAGCTGGTCTTCCAGATACTAACTGAAAGGGATTGTATCTGAGGATTTTAAAGGAGCACTGAAGAAGCTTGGAATTGACTCTATGTTCAGTGTCTTAACACAGTGTTCTGTCATTCCTGATCTAATTTATTATCCTGTGCAAGATAACATAATCTCTGACTAAGATAGAGAAAATGAAAAATATATAAGTATACAAACTGAATACATTGCTAATGATGTGTAGTTTATTGAGAACTGTAGGAAATCAGAAATGCTTAAAATTTTGTGAATGTAAGCAGAAAGCAAAAATCTACTGTTTCATCTCCTATTCTGTCCAGCATGTTTCGATTGCTGAAATATTTTGATATTTAATGCAGTTCACAATATAGTATTGTATCGCTCAGATGCTGTTTAGAAAAACATTATCAGAATTCAAAAGATGTACTTGAAATCTCTTTAATCAGAAATTAATGTATCAAAAATGTGCATATTCCACTGAAATGCTTTGAATTTGACTTGACAGAATTTAGGGAGAGCTATATAGTGACACGGGATTTTAATAGTTTTTTAAAGGTTTTGTAACTTCTTTGAAGTTGGTTTTTTTTTTCAAATTGCTATTATCCTCAAGTATTAGTAGCAAAGTGCTTTATATTCAGGCTTTTATTGAATGTAAAAAATTCTCATGCAATGTATTTAAGGGAATTTTTTTTTAAGGTTTACTTTGCTCATGTGTTTTATGCAGATGTTAGCTTTGAATGCTCTGTCTAGTGGAGGTCAGGGTTTTACTTAATTTTCTTAGCTGGATATTAAGATGCAGCTAGATTTATTCTTTCTTCCCACCATATTTGGCAGGCTATTTTGTTTGATTACTGTAAAGGAGCTTAGTTTGTGGCTGTGAGGTGTGAGATGGCAGGCATGAGGGTCAGTACTGAAACAACCACCACATTGTTCAGGTACATTAACACTGTCAGAGTAGATGCCTGCTCAAAATTTTACGAGGTTGATGTCTAGACTGTGCTCCATACCTCCTTTTGTCTAGTGCACTGCTTTAGTCAGAACATGTCAGTTCTTCTAATTTAAGTATTTCCTCCCCGGAGAATTCTGTTTCATTGTATAGTGTTTCAGATTTTCTCTGTAAGTAAAACCTTTAAGTGTGAATATTTGCTATTTTATTACTACTTTATTATTTACTCTTTCTGCCCTCTTTGCTTGATCTGTCTGTATTTTTGGCAGAGATGAGATTTATCTATCCATTTTTTCCTCACTACGAGGTTTGCTACAGGATACAACAACTTAGTTTTACAGCTCTCTTTTTTTTGGATTCTTAAATTATTTTTATTTTTGAACCTGAAACTTAGTGGCATGGGATTTCATTAAATATTTATCTATTCTTAAAGGCAGTCTGTAGGTTGAATTGTTTCTTAAATACATGTCAACCTCCATCAAATGCAGAGGAAAATTTCCTGTGGCTAGTATGGTGTTTGGTGAATATCTTGAAAAATAAAAACACTTGAGATTTTTACATCTTTTTTAAGACTGTATTAGCACACATAAGGCACACTTAAGATTTTATGGAAGCAATATTACTATAACAGTCTCCTGATAAAAAGAATATGAAAGCAGCACAGTTAAATGAGCTGACTGGAGAAGAGGAATAATTCATTCATCTGACTCTTGGATTGAATTTTACAACAAAGTAAAAGAAGAATTTAAGGTTTCCATTTTGCGGCTTTTCCAAGCTAGCTTCATCTTTTCTAAATTTATGTCCTCGGTGTACTTGTAGTTCTTCTTCCCTCTCTGTTTTCTTTCCCTTGATCTTGGGAGGTTTTTTGGTTTTTTTTCCTCCTAATATTGAAAAAACAAATCCTAACACTTGTGAACATTGTCCCCAAAAAACTGGAAAAAGGTATCATATTTATTAGCTTAAATGGAATATTTTATTATTCTGCTTTATAATTTGTTTTTCTGGGTGTTGTGGTTGAAGAATTTCAGCACGTCATTCATTCAGAACAACATTTTTTATTACTTTTGAGTGGAATTGCTTGTTAGAAAGAGTGCTATTGTCCTTCATTTATGGTAAGACAGAACTATCATATATTAAAATTTTATTACTCTTCACTTTGGAAGAGTCATTTTACTATTATATTCAAATATCCTAACTTGAAGAGTGATTTTATATTACAGTGACTATAAAAGTGTCTGTTTCAAAATAAAACATGATATATGAACTGTATACTGTAAACTGCATCTCCTTGGGGCATTCTGCTTGGTCTTTAAATTTTCATTCAAATCTTATGGTATATAAAAATTTAAATTCCATTTTCTTCTTAAGACAGTGTTTCAGTTTCAAAAATAGGGGTCGAAAATGTAGTTTTGCAGGAAGAGTGTATTTTTAGTTCACAGTTTCTGGGAATGTGTGTGATGTCACCTATAAGAAAATACTGACATTTGGAATGTAATGTGCTGCTGCTAATGTGTGGCACTACACACCTGCCCAATTCTCCTTTAGTGACAGAAAATATCAGTTGAGCAAAGTGAGACTTCTTACATGGCTGATGATTAGATTTGAGTAAGAAAGTAGTTAGGCAGCTAAAGTCTTTGATAAAAAAGCTTTGAAGCCAGAGCCAATATTGTTGCTGGCAGTTGGTGTTAAATAGAAGTGTTCTCTGTACTGTATGCTGGCAAATTGAATTTGGAGTTTGTTGTTTTTTATCATTTTTTATGATTCGTATTCTAACATTATTACTAGTACTAAACCAATACTAATATCAATCAATCAGTTTCTAACACCCAATCCTGTCCTGTGCAATCTTGGTAAAACAGACCCAACCAAAACTTAGCTTATACAACAAAATCTTTGAGTCAGATATTTGCTATACTAAAGGTTATGTTCACAGAGATTATAGACTATGCATTTTGCCAAATTATTTGTTTCATTGTTCTTTGCTAGTGAGTTGTAGCTTGAATAGATTCACAAGCAATTTGCATTTTATGGCCTTCCATTGCATAATACAATATTGCTTTACTTGTTGATGGTTAGTGATATAAATATTTCTGCTTTATATTAATATTTCTAAAGGACATATCTTTAATTTATAATTACATTGGAGAAAAAAACTCTTCCTGGAAATCAAAATTTTTCTAACAGTTGGATGTCTATTGATGCTATTAAAAAACTGTCCTGTTTTGTGTCCATATTCATTTAAGGTATAAAATATTTCTACTATTGTAGTTCTGGTGCTCTCTATGACAGTGTCTAGCACATGGGCCATTGGTTAACTGTGGCAGGCTGCATAGGTATTTAGGGTTTCCACTAGTCCTTACTTCATACAGGCAGTATAAGGCAGGACATATGCACAGAATTGATTTAAGGACAAAATATTTAGGAACAGATGCAAAATTCCATATATTTGTATAAAATATATTGATACATCTCCCTTCAGAAAGTTCCAGATTAAATTAGCAATATTAGAAAAAAAAAGGAAATGCCTTCATAATACTTTTTAATTCAATATTAGCTGTAAGTTGGTCTGGTATGTTAAATAGAAAGCAGTTTAAAAGGCACACATACCTCTATTATTGCTTGGTTCAGGTCTTTTAAAGGAAAGTGGGCACAAGTACATGAATTTGATTTGGGCACCAGAGGAAGTCTGTTGAGTGTTGTTTCATGCTATGAAATAGTTCTGAAAATTCCAATCAACTTAAAAAAGAAGGAGGAAAAAGAATTTCTTTGCTTTTAAAATAATTTTAATTAATAGATTTGTATTTTTATTAATATGAATTTATAGTTTCCCCCAGGTTAATAACTATCCAGATAAGAAAATGTTTTTCCATTCTTACTCTTACCAGACTGTTTATTTTTAGTACAGGCAATTTCCTTCCAGTTTCCACTGTTTCTTCTGCTGGTTTTGGTAAGGGTGAAACCGGAAACCCTTTGTTCATATCATTGTGTGTAATTAACTTTAAAATTTGCATTAAGAATTTTGTAACTACTTTTTAATGCAACCCATTAGTTTGAACCACCAGGCTAACAGATAGTAAGCATTAAAGTTTATAATTCTGACTTGGATTTGACAGAGTTTGAAGTAAATGCAAACTAGTATTTTTTCCTTTTAGCAGTAGAGGCTCCTCTTCTCTGACTCATATTTCTGAAACTGAAACCCAGATCTTCCTACGTATTTTTGATGTTTTTCAAAATGTCACAGCTTGACTTCATCCTTCAAGTCAAAAATGTGCATGTAAGAAGGGTGGGTCCAGGTACTGTGGATTGTATGGAGTTTGGGAATGTTTGTCTTTGGGAATGGATATACATTAAGGATATACATTATCCGTGTACGTGGCAGGCTGCTCTGAGCAGAGCGGGACACGGTGGTCGCTGTCTGTTGGTTTTCTTCTTTCTTGTCTAGATATGTGTGGAATTTCTGACTGCTGAGACTGTAAGCAGCACATTATCTCTGGAACTGTTTAAGCAGTTTAAACCTCCTGTACACACCACACATTCTTGCTGTGGCAGGGGAAAGCCCTAACAAAGTGAGCAGAAGGAGAAATGAACTGCTAGTTGATGTCCTGACTGGGCTAGGCACTGGTTTTTTCCCTTAACTGCCTTGCAGAAGATGCAGGATGACAGCAGCTCACCACTTTTCTCATGGATTTTCTTGAGATCTTAAAGGAATATAACTCCTTTTCTTTTTAGGAAGAAAAAACCTGAGTAATTGATGTTAATGCTTATTCCCAAGTAAAACACTCATTCTTGCAGTGAGATAAGGAAAATGGTCAGCAAATACTCTGTAATAAAATAATTTATAACGCTTTGCTCTTTTGAACTACACAGATTCATTTACATGGTTGAGCCCCATACACAAAATAGCATTAAGAAAGTAAAATATTTGTCCTAAATGAAAAACAAAAAAGTTCTATACATTAAATAATTCCAAGGTACCCTTGTAGATGCATGGGGGGCATTCAGGTATATTGGTTCACAGTTTTAGCAGTGTCTAGAGTATGTGCTTTTTAAGGGATAAGCTGTGGGGTTTTAAACATTTTCTGTTTTCAACAGTTTTAATTAAGGGTGTTTTAATATTATTAACCGTTATTTTTATTAAAACCTAGCTTTATTTTTAAGAATGCATTTTTTCAATTTAATCTGGTCTGGTCACACTTTTCTCTCTCAGAGACTAGCTAAATGTGGAGTCTGAATGGAATCTCCTTAAAAAATATTCACAGCTCTGCAGAAATAAATTGAGGAGTCAAAGAAAATTTCAGAAAAAGAAAAGGAACCAAAACATTAAGATATGAGAGAAAAAATAAAAGGTAGAATATTGGCTATGTTGAAAGCCAATATTCTACTAAAGAAAACTATAGTAACTTGGGTGTCAACTGCAAATATTAGCAACAGATGATCTGTTCATAGTGTCTTTGACAGAAAACAATATATTTATTTTTTTCTTAGTGTAATGGCAAAAAATACCTTTTTTGTTAGGATTTTTCATTTCCGTTTGATTGACTTCAATAACCTAGCTACCTCAGGATAACAGAAAATCTGCTCTTGTTTTATTTCTCTAAGTACTGATGGTAATTTCCAGTCCTTTATTGAGACCTGCTAGAAAAATTGAATTCAATAATGTTTTATTCTTCAGAACTCAGTTATAAAATTAAAATGGAGGCTTTTTTTATAAATAGTATTTGTAACCATAGATTTTTAAAAGACACTTAGCAGATATTTCTGGTTTAATGCTGGAATAAAAAAATCAGATTCTGTATTTTCTTATGGCCAATGACAGACAATCCTGCAAGAAAGGTGTTATAATAATGAAGAGTCAAAATCAAGTATAGCAATGCAGCAATACAGTGTCTCCACACCCAATACCTTTACATTTTAATCTACCTCTCTTCACAACTTTGATTTGGAGATCAGCTGGCTCATGCAGCTTTGACAGATCTCCTCCTTTTATTTTCAAGCTCAGAAACACTGACTTTTTATTCTCCAGTTTTTATATGTTTTTATTTTAAATGCACTTCAATGACAGTTGCTAGGTTTTTTCAATTCCTAGATTATCTTCTTCTATAATAATCTAAATTATTTGGAAGCAAGCTTGGGAAGATTTACTTAGCTTTTATCTGATGACTGCTTTTAATACTAAAGGGTGTAAGATCAGATAGTGTCTTGTTTTTTACATACACTTCTTCTGTTTCTGGGGTTTTTTTGCTTTTTAGGAATCCTGCTTGTATTTTTTAAAAAGACATTAAAATAACTGTGAAAAAAAAAATCATTACTTCAGTGTATTTGGACAGTGCCCAGTTCACTGGGGTTCCAAATCTGAAGATCTCTAGATGTTACCAAAACTATGCAGCCACAGGTCTATTTTCAGGGGATATGGGCCTGCTTTGTAGAACTGCTGCCTGCCAGTGGCTGCAGGGCAGCATCTGTTAGCCTGCATATATTTTAAAAAGTGCAGTCCTTCAGCAGGGGTAAAAAAACCTGAGGAAGAGATATTTTATAACTTTATTTTTGAAATTCTGGTTAGCTGCAAAATGAGCAAAACTCCAGTGTCTGAACTGTCAACAGCCAGGCCAGGAAATACAGCTTTCAGTTCTGTTCTTTGTTGTGGGATTGATCAAAGTAAGATGGTAAGAGTTTTGGTATGAGAAGAATTATTAGAGTCAGATGTTTCAGAAGCCAAGGGACATCTTAAAGTTCAAGAAGAGTGGTCTGTCAGGCAAGGGCAGAATCCACATTTAGATGTGACACTAAGTCAGAATAATAAAGTTGCAGAAACTAACAGTCAAATCTGAAAGTTTTGATTATACCATGTTGTATTGTTAGTGTTCATTCAACAGACTGCCAATTTCAGTTTTCCAGGATACAAAATCATAGAATACTTTTAATCCTAACTTTTTTGCATGACTGTCCATGTGCATTTTATTGACCTCAGCCATTCATATTTTCAGCAGGTAAATATTTTATTACCCTTTCATCTCTCTCAGTTTAATCCCCAGAAGTTAGCATTTGTTTCCTCCTGATTTTTAGGAATGTTATTGTTAATTAACATCTTAAAATCTTTATTTTCTGATTTGTGGTAGAAGTTTTAGTTTTATTTTTAGTACTAGGCTGATTCAGTAAACAGCTTGTAAATACATATTGTGCATATATACGTGTGTGTATATTTGTGTACTAGTTTGCCAGCTTCTAGAATGAAGTTGGGTTACTAGTGTACCACTCAGCACTTCAGTAAAGAAAATGGAAAAACAACTTTACAGTTAAAAGGGTAAGGCTGTTTTATGCTACAGCATGTGTTGATTTGGCTTGGAGTTGGGATTGGGGTGCTGATTTAGCTGGATTTAAAATGGAGAGGGCATGAAAGGAATGAATCTGCCTTTTAATTAAATCTACTGTGTAGCTGGATTAGACACACTGTAAATACACAGATACCAGTGCAGAGATTGAATGCTGGAATTCAATCTGAACATAATCTCGAACGACGTTTACTGCTGGTACAGCTTAGCCAGGCTTTAGAGGCATACTTCATCCTTAATTCCTGACTTTGACAACTGTTTCTGGAAGAGATATGATTTTTCAACTTTTTCCTCCTGCAGCCAGTTTTTGCGTTGGCAAATGGGACTTGAGGATGAGAAGAAATTATTATTTTGTAGATACATCTATATACTTACCATCTTATTAAAAGTGCTTTGAAGTGTCTGTTGGAAAATAAGATTTTCAATATTCAGATTCAGGTTCAGGGTTAGTAAGTAAGAGAAGAGCAGTAAGAGAAATATCAAAGTGGGCTTCCCTAAAGAACTATTGCAAATACTGTATGTATCTCTCAGTGTATTTATGTATACATATTATTAATTAAGATTAACAATTTTTTATACCATGTCCAAGACAAATAATGATTTTTGTTGCGTACTTGCTTCAGTAAATCAAATATGCAGTTATTACCTTTTACTATTATTTCTATGTGAAGATATGATGCTTAGATATGATATATTTAGTACTGAAATGACAAGAATTTGCTGGTGTGGAAAGAGCATAAGGAGCAACTCATGAATGCAAGAGCCTGTGTTCAGTGAAGCTAAATCTCGGGCTTCACCATTTCTGAAAGGAAAAACTGAAGTAGTTGCTTCTCTATCAAACTTGTACCCAGCATATGTCAATGATAAAGGACCATTAGCATGGAGAATTCAGCTATGAGGTTGTTGTTGTAGGGGTGGCTGGAGGGATCCTGCAGGCATCCCTGTTACACAGCCCCGACAGAGAGGGGACTGTGAGAGTGATGTAAGTCTGGTGAACAGGATACTGAGCAATTTCCATGAAGCTCAAAGGTTCAAGGAAGACAACAGTAGCATTCTTTTTCATCGTTTCTGTTGAGCCATTTTGTAGAAATTCAAAGTATAGAAACTTTCATTACATTTGATTGTTTATTTTAGAGAACTGTGTGGAAACCCTGCAGTTTCCTATTTAATTAAATACAAATATTCTGTAAGGAAAAGCAGTTTGCATAAAATCTAGGGTGGAGTTGACTGTGCATCTCAGAGAAAAGCCTGCCAGATCTTTCCTTTGAAGGCCAGTGCAGAGGGCTGTGAGTGTGTCAAATCAGGACTGGTTATGTGTTAGCTTGTGATAAAAGTACCTGGCAATGTGCTGTAAAATACTAAAGTGGTTGCTGCTTTTCTGGCCTTCTGAAGAACTGCGATTGGTCTCTGCTGTTTTTCCAGAAAAAAAAAGTGCCTATCTGTGCCCTTCCCTGTAAATTGCTCCCCATGAGGTGCAGGTCTGGGTTGGTCAGCAGTAACTAGGGACTTTCAGAAACTGCCACAAGAACTGAGGCTTCTAGCCCTGGCAGCAGAATACTCTGCCTCTAGCTTCAAGTGATGGCACAAAAGTAAACCCAAAACCACTTACTTCAGGTAAGTGGTAGCATCTCTTCTGTCAGCTTTTTTAATAACATTTTGTTATTAAAAAAGCCCCTTTGATGCTTTGTTGTTTTGGGCTGAGCGTGTTGCCCCAGAGATGACTGAAAAAAACTCTCTGCTATACTAGGCATCTTGTTGAAATAGCTGCTATATATGTGTTGCTGGTTCTGCAGGTCACCCTTGAAATGCTGAACTGTGGAGTGTCTGTGTTCCTAACAGAGTTACTAAGGAAATTCAGAGAGATGTGATAAAAAATTCCTGGGTATTTTCTGCATGGAGAACTGTGTAATGGTAGAGTGTGTCTGTGTTTCAAGTCTGAAGAAACCAGTATTAAAATCTAGTGAAATCTTGTTCAAGGATCAATTCCAAAGACAGTGCTAAGCCCATACTTTGTGACTGAGCTAAACTGAAATGTTGACTTTAGTTCATTATTTTTTCTGAATCACTCTTTATAAGTGCACTTTATGAGATTGCATTGCTCTAACTTCTGAATTACATTTATTTTTATCTTTGGGATGGCCTGCATATTCTCAGTAGAGGTGAAGATATTTGATGACATATGCAGAGGATTAGAATTCATTTCATGGTGGCTGTTGAACCTTTGAAAATCAATTTTGTTCTGCAGGTATTGGTAAAATGCCCTAACTTCAAAAGAATGTTTCAGTAAAAATTGTTTAGAGGTTGGACTATATCTGTATTGCATCAAGTAAGTAGGGACTATTTTACTGCCCAGTACCTGGCATTTTTTTCCACTATTACTGTCTGTGGATGTAGGTCTGATTAAACTTTTGTTTGGGGATTTCCCTACCCATGGATATGTACACAGAGTAGAAGAGAGGAAATGTAAAATCTCTGTTAAGTGTAGCTGTTAATTTAAGCTAGGCAACATTAGAGTTTGTGGTATTAATCCTGCCTTTAGATTCTTTACACAGTCATTTTTTCAATTGCATTATTATAGTAGTGTTATGTTTTAAATATATTAATATATATATAAAAGCCTCCTCCACTTGTACTTGATCTCCTTGTGCCACATTTCCAACAATGTTTCTTATAGAATCAAGAAACTTATTTGGGGTTTTAAAAGTTGACACTGTTTGGTTAAATTGAATTAAAATATCACGTACCTTAGTATTCCATTGTTGGAGCAAAACCTAACACTAAGAGGGAAAACTAATTTATTTAGCAACTCTACTGGTATCCAAGAGCTTAGAAGTTGTCCTTCATGTAATTCAGTTTACCTAATTTGGATGTTTTAAACCAATGTAGTTCTGCAAGTAGCTTTTACTGTACCCTGGTTCAACAGCAAGTGTATACATTATTCTCAAGGTAAGGGAAGCCTCTGATGTTGGAGTGGCGTGTGGAGGAGTAACAGCTGCTGATGGAATTGGACACAGGTGAGCAGGCTAAAGCAGCCTGGAATCGAGTCAGCCTAGGATGTAATGTTACTGCAACCTGCAGAGTGTTCCCACTGGGTAATGCATTTACACAGACTCCTTGGCTGTTTCACCAGTTTTGTCACTCTTGAGGATTTGCACTTTTCAGTATGTAGTTATTGTCTTATCGCTATGGCAAAATCATCTGTGAATAGGTCAAAATGCTTTGGGAAGTTTGTTGGTTTTGATACAGATGATACAGGTTTTATTGGTCAGTTTGACCTAAGTAAAGATCATTTATTCATGTCCTGTTGATTCAGCCAGACTCTGATCCAGTGGGTGTTACATGCTTAGGCCTTTTAAATCCAAATTTAAATTTCCATGTGAAACAGGTTTGTCTTAAGCTATACTGATTAGCAGAATCTCTAACTTTCTTTAACAGATCTTCATGGACTGTCAGATATTTGAATATTTTAAATGCAGTTTCTTTTCATGAAACAAGGATTATTTTTAACCTTTTCACTGTTCTCAGCTGGAAGGGACCTTAACCTTTGGGTGAACCTAGAGTAACTTAGGCACTGTAATGCCTATTCACATACTGAATAGCAAAAGTATCACAGCACCTTTCTCAAACTACTGCACGTGTCTCTTACAAGAAACAAAGCATTGGGCTTTAAATTGAATTTAATCAGGAATCTTGTAGAATGTCTTAAAAAGAATGAAAGTAAATCAATGGGAGTTCCAAGCAAAGTCAGTTTAAAATGAAAGAATTAAGGTATCCAGGGCTTTGCTAAATGTTCGTTTTTCTTTAGTCATCTACAAAATCGTTCACATAAAATGAAATTAGGAATGCTACCTTGCATGAAGTCTTGGCCAGTAATTGTAGAATTATAGATGGTCTGGTTTGTATTCTTTTCATCTACTCAGGCTTCTACAGTTCTGAGAGGCACAGACTGAACTGAGAATAAATCAAAAATATACACTTCCTCCCATTTTATTTTTGTCTTTTCAGTCTGCATCTCAGATCAGACTCAGTTAAAATGCTGCTTTATACAGAGAATTTTGATGATGTGTAAGTAACATATTTTTTTCATAGCAAGCTGAAAAGAGTTTTTCTTTAAATATGGCTGAACTGCATACAGAGTGTCTTCTATGTTGCATCATCATTTCATTCTCTATTAAAATGATTGGTGAGTTCCATATCAATGTGCTTTCTACATTAAAATTGTACTTTGGTATCTGCAGTTGCAGAACTGTATGAAACTCCTCAAATGCTCCATGAGTAGATACCTTAATTCAGCATGTTTCTGCATGCTGTTACAGAACAGATTAAAAAAAATAATTGTGAATGTATGTTTTCTCAAGCCCAATTGCATTTGTTGTCAGGTTATTGCAGAGACTTGCAATAAATTTAATAGATTTCAAGATAATTGCTTTTGCAGTTTTCCTTAAATCGGATAGACTCTTGCCTTTTAAATTTATGTGCCAAAAAGCAGTCTCACAGAATTGTGCTCAGCTTGATTTTTAAGAATCAGCTATGAGAAGATGCTTTCCTGTTATAATTTCACAATTTTGGGCAAGTGTAACAGAAACTAAAGATTTCTGCTACATTATATATAATATACTTAATGCATTTCATGAAACTTGTGCACTATTTCAACTACTATGTGATATTTATTTCTTTTGAGAGAATATTTGACTTTTTCAGTAGTTTTCTTTACCAAAATTCAGTGGTAGTTCAAAACTAATAGCCTGGTGTTCCTCTAAGTGTTTCTCCCTACAGTGTCTAGATCATAGCAAAGTTTCCTCTGCCTTTTTTTTTGCTTGGTCTTTTTTTGCTTGGTTCTTTTTGTATATTGCATGTTTTCATAGAAAAATGTAGATGAAAAAGAAATGTCCATAGAAGAAAAAAATATGCAACATGGCCATGAATTTTTGAGTGTTTATAACCCTTGTAAAATCAGTTATACCATCTAATACATACCTAAGTAATAATTCTGTGCTCTACACAGAAACAAAAGAAAGGAAAGATGAGTGTGGAAACTTTCAGAAGTTCATAGACAAACAGAATTCTAGTTAAGAATATGTGCAGTTTGAAGCTTTTCTATTATAGATAACAAGTAGAGTTCAACATCCTAGAGGCAAATGTGTACTGGCACTGACAGTTTGAATAATTATCTTCACATCTGCACATCATGCTTAACACTTCCCATTGTTTTAATGTAGAATGTAGTTTGTTGGTTTGGATTTTTTTTTTTTTAATTTAATCAGAGCACATGCCTAAAATTCTTATCTAGGATTGCAGGAGTGGAATTCTGGTCAAGCTGTGAAGCTGGGAGCAAAACTTAGCTCCTTCCAAGGCAGAATTTAATTGTAAATGCCAAAGACATGCACTCATCAAGCTTTTAAAATACTCTTGGGCATGACCACGTGAGCAGTGCTGGCAGGTCTGGACATTTTGATTATTTGAAGGCTTTAATTTTTTTTAGAAGGACAGAAAGAAATATTATGGAGGGTTAACATTCTAAATTTATTTTGGTGTCAACTGCTCATGTGTATCCAATAGTAAACAGTGATATTAAGTACAATACAGATGGCAACATTTTCTATTTGTCTTTTTAAAAAAAATTATTTGCTTAGTGTATGTAAAATTTTTCTTCATTGAAACACACCAAATAATGTAATGATTTTCCCCTAAACTTAACCATTGTCACATATTTGTGAAGTACCATCCCTGTGGTCAGACTGATAAAGAGGAGGAAACGGGCCCTTTGACAAGATTTACACCAAAGCTGGTCTTACCATATTACTCCATTCCCCACCTCTTCTTAAATGAGAACCAGTCTAAATATCAAACATGAGTGAATTAAGCTGAAAGTTCTCATTATAATTCATCTTTGCTTCTATACCCAGAAAAAAATATTATATGATTTATGCTAAGAAATATTAGTGTGGAAGTGCAAATGGCAATGAAATAGAATCAGACTACTGTAGCCTACACGTGAATGTGATAGAAGCCATACAAAACTGTTCCATTTTATTTCTTCAATTGCTGCTTTCCAGCCTAATTAATCAGTATCTTATTAATAAAGGGCTTGTGAGAGTCAGTATTCTTCAGTACACTACCACTTCACTAAGTGTGTTTCTTTATGTGTTAATCAGTTCATGAAAGCAGCTTTGCCCCAGTGGCTCAGCAGTTTTGCAGTCTAGAGTTTCTCACTTGGAATTCTGCAATTAAAAGTACACTTTGTTTTTCGAGGTTAAGACTGGAGCATGGGATATTTTGGGATGAGGAGGCTATGCTATTTAGATAACTGCCATAGGGTAGCTGTTCCTTTATTCATAAGCCATCAAAAGAAGTGAGCTGTGTTATGTCTGGGCTGCAGCTGGATTGAAGTTACTTTGTTCTACTCTAAATCTAGAAGACCCAAATAGTAATTTAGGTCATAGTTATCTTGATACAGGTCAAAAGTTGTCTTTTGAAAACATTTCTTCAGGCTTTTCAAGACCTTTACTGATCAAGTTCTTTGTGCTAAAATGTGTTGCTGCCTTGAAAGTCATGTGCTTTTATTTAATTTCTGAGCACATCCTATATTCACAGCAGTGAATACAGTTCATTGACCCAGAAAGCCTTTGATGGCAGCTACTGGGTACTTGAAGCAAACTTCCACCAGTTAAAGCTGTGCCCCATGAAAGATGAGGGAGAAAAAGCTGACAGTATGTTGTTCATGAAAAGATAAAGGATAAAAGATAGTAGTGTGTCGCTTTCTGTGCCAGAGGCTTCTTTCCTGCCTCTTTTTCCACAGCTGTTTTTACTTATGTGTTTGGCTTAGGCTATTAGCATAATTAAGACAAGTGCTCTTATAAGGAACTACTTGATGAATGTGAATGTGTTGACAGTAGATATTGGTGCTTTTAAAGCCATGCAGACTGATAGGTGTCTGCACTTAATAACTTTCTAGATCATTTAAATAACCGTGCGGCAACAAAATACATATTGGAGAAAAGTGTATATATTTGCTGTCTTTTTGCTTGCTTGTCAAAATTAATTTTACTATATCAGGATTAGAAGCTTGAGCTACCCTTTCATGGAAACCCCCTCTTTCAGACACTTGAACTCATGTCATTTATTATACTGTATATTAATTATTTACTATTCCATGCTTGATTGCACTATACGCACTCTGTGGAAAAGCATTCTCTCCAATAAGTTCAACTGAGCTAAGCACAAGTTTGTGGAATGCACTTCCATTTTGTACTTTTATTTCAACTTCTTAATGTCTTATCTTACTTACAATACTTAGGCTTTTAATCATGAATTAAGTACCCACAATTTTTTAAAATATAAATAAAAATATGACATCACAGGAGCTTTACTGTACCATCCCACACCTTCACCTCTTGTCTCCATAGTAGTACTTTTGCAGTTTGTATGCTTTCCATGTTTTACTTTTGCAGCTTCTTTGAGACTGAAATATGCTGGAAAATTGAGATTTTTATAAATGCAGAGTCTGAGAGCCATCTCTTCCTATTGCCCTTGTCATTTCAAGTAAGGTTGCTTCTCTGTGTGAGACTGCTGTCACTGGAATTGTACTGTGTTCTGTCTTGATGAAAATGAACTGGGTACGTTTAAATAAGTAGCCTGACTGATAAACCAGGGGCCAGAAGTCTCTGGCAGTGATGGACACACTGAAGTGGTACTGCAGTCATGTCAGCTGGATTAACTGACCCTAAAGGGTGGTCCAGGTCTAGACTGGCTGTCAGCTTTGTCAGTCATACTTAATATACGTGGCACAAGGAATTGATACATTTGATTATATTGCCTTACAGGACGAATCTGCTTAGCAGATAGTAATTTTCCTTTTGCTAGTCAGTGTATGGACCTTAAAAGTTTGTGCTTCCTAGAAATTAGTAATATTGTAGCTGATAATTTCTTCAGGTTAGAGCAGTTCATTAGCCTGTAAACACTTACGGATACACGTGTAGAGAGACATTGCACGGAACAAGATTTACGTGTCTCTAGAAACAGATTATTAGGAAAGCTGGGCTTTTGGAGCTATCTAGCTAAATATCTTCAATGTAAAAGCAACTGTAGTGTTCTTCTCCAGCTAGAGGCTGTATTATTTCCTGAAAAATTATCATGGAAAGTTAAAAATAATAAACAGAACATGTAATGAATTAAGTCCTTATGTTCAATGAAGCAAGTTTTCTGTGAGTAGTAGGCACATATATTTTTGTCATAGGTGTGACAAAAGGTAGATTAATATTTATTTGTTGATATTAAGAAGGCACTTAAGCATCTTCTTGTTTAGTTCTCAAATAATTGATTTAAAATCTTATGTAATTTAATGATTAACAACTCTTAGCTGTTTACCACTTGGCTGTAAATTCAATGCATTACTTATGATAAAAAATATTGTTGGTAATTACAAAATCTCTGTATTTGACAACTATTTAGAATGTTAATTTTGATAATTAATGTCTGGATTCTGATATATGAATGTAAAATATTCTTTAAGACCTTATCTGCAGGGGGGAAATCCCTTAATTTACTCCTGCTGTTTGTGTGTGTCTATTTATTTTAACCTAGTTCCAAAGTATTTCCTTTAGAAGGTGGGTATTTATATATATGTGTGTGTGTGTGTGTTTATAATTTATACAAAAATGAAATTACAGCTGTACTTTCTAAATACTAGTTTATTTACTAGACTTGTATAGGCAGGCTTTAATACACTGTACTAAACTGAGAATTAGTTCTTCAGGATCTGGTCAGTCTCAGCAAGATACCTTTTTTATTAACTATTTGCTTTAACATTTATAAGAAGTACAAAAATATTTTTGCAGTTTGTGTTATTCCTCTTCTGCTTTGTTGAGACTATATTGCTTTTATGTCCAAAAAGCAAGAACCCTGGAGGAAGTTTTGAATGTGGTTTGTAAAAATGCAGTTATGAAAAAGGTAGATCTCAGAAGATAGTATTTTCTGTTGCCTTCCTATGTTCTTCTGTAAAGAATGGCCAGATCCTTCTCAAGGACATTTTATTTCTTCATTTTAAGTCTTATCAATAGCCTAATTCATTAAAAATGCATGGCTGCTTCAGCACAGAGGCTGTACTTACTCCAACAGACAGTGCTCTGATGAGATGGTTCACTTTTGGGAAATGACATTACAAACTGAGTTCTTTTCATAAATGTTTTCATTGTTGCCAAGAATTAAAAGATAAAGAAGTTGAGATAATCTTAAGAAATGCAATTAGAAGAAGGCTGTGTATATTTAACAGTGGTATTATAAAGGCTTCAGTACAAAAATTATATAACAAAACCTCTTTTTAAGTTTAAAAATAGTAAAGCATTTAAAGAAACAATGAAAATAAATTGCAACCAGTGTCTTCACAAACTGCTTGGTTTTTACTGTCTTTGTAAGTCTAATATCCTTGCTGTTCTTTTAAACTTGATAAGTAACACAGTTGACAAAAAGTCTGACAGAAATCAGTTTCTTACTGTCTCAACTTAACAGCTGGTTTATCCTCTCAATGTGTAAACTGCACATTTAGAACACAAAGAGCAAAAGCTGAGTAGATTGACCTCTCTGGGTGAATGAAGAGGATGATTAATTGTAGAATATTTTTAGAACTTCCTAGCATAATTAATTTCTATTTTGGATACATAGTTCATCACTGTGGCCCTGGTAATCTTGTAGCGTTAAATTAAGGTTGTATTTTTATACTCTGCTGAGAAGAGTTGCTGAATCAAATTCCTTCCCCATGAGACCAGATAGGGAAATTTAGGAAATTTTTTTTTTTTTACCTAGAACTTCTTTCTCAAAGACTTAAGTAATAGTCAGCCAGAGCTACAATAAAAATCTGGGTTTAATGGGTTTCATTTTTTCTTCTTTTTTATTAGGAAGTATTAAGAAGCAGCACCTTTTATCGACTAAGACCTGTCATGTTTTCCTCCTATCTTTGTAAGAATATTACTGATAATGATAAGCTGTTGTAAAGATGGTACTCCTTGTTCTTCAAGCATTATGGATAGTTTTGAGCTGGTTTCACAGCAGAGAATAAGAGGAGAGTGAAAAAGATGAGGGTCAGACACATGGCAGCTTTGTTATTTATTCTTTCTTCTGTACGGTTAGGGTGAAAGAGACAGTAACAACATCAGAGCTGCAATTGTCTAAGTTTGTTTACTTTCCTGTTTGGTTTGTTTTTTCTTAAGATTCTTATGATTCAGATTGAAAATTGAAGTTGCCAGGTCAACTCTTAGGAAAAACTAAGGAACAAAAAATCTTGCATGTGTGCCTTTTTTTCCTCTAACGTTGGTATGTATATAATGAAAGTTAGTGGAAAATTTTTTTATTTGATTCCAAAGTGGGATAAGTCTTCCACCTGTTTTCTGTTCTAGTGTATATATAAGGAAGGTTGGTTATACTTGTCAGTTGCAGAGCCACTTGTTTCAGTCATTGTTTCTTTAACCGTTTTGTCCTTAGCTTTATAGCATGATGTACATTGCCTAAACTTTACATCCCAGCCATGCCACATCACCACACATGGGAAAATACTGCTTCAGATATCAAAGTTAGGTGTCTTTGCATTTGGTCTTCATGTAAGAATTCTTGCTTGCTTAGTTATTTGC
This sequence comes from Eopsaltria australis, assembly GCA_034509425.1. Classification (NCBI taxonomy): domain Eukaryota; kingdom Metazoa; phylum Chordata; class Aves; order Passeriformes; family Petroicidae; genus Eopsaltria; species Eopsaltria australis. Next base: position 188,114 of record JAVTVJ010002259.1, on the reverse strand, counting down.
CCATTTTTGTTGCAGAACTCATTTGCATAAGGTATGATTGTTTGTAAAGAGTTGAGTAAAGAATATCTCATTTACATTGCTGCTTAATATGGAATGCTAATATTATTGATGTTGTTATAACTTCCATTGTACTGTTAGTCCATGGAAGGACTGACTAAATTTTAACTTCTGGAACTTAATGTTGTAAAGTTTGGCTATTGAGTAAGTTAAAATTCTCTGCCAAAATGGTTATGGTAATATTATATCACCCTTGTTTCACTTGTATTTGAGAAACTCTTAACTTGATGATCTTAGGTAAGTTCAGTGTTAAAGAAAAAACACGAACCAAGGGGAGGAGCTTTAAAAGCTAACAAACAGATCGTTGCACAGAAAAGATTCCAGTAAGGCCACATTTTACAGGTGATTTGCTATCTGTGATACCCCTTCAGCTGACCTTCATGTTCTCTGTATATATTTAGAGCAATTCAATGAATATGTGCCGTTAATAAAATACCAACTTACTTTGATTTGGAAAGGGAAACAGCTAATTTTAAATTAAACAATGGATAAAGCTTGATTATCAGACAACTAGGATATTCTTGTAAGAACTTGATTCATTTACTATGAACCAGTTGTTCTTAAGCTATCATGCATCGAGGTTATCTGAACTTCTCGCTACATAAGACCAGATGGAGTGGTTTGATGTTGTATAAAAAGTATCCTCTGATACATTTTTGTCTGCTACTTGAAGATGTTTTGTATTAGTGGGAAACTTCTTTGTGGTTTCTTCTCCTTCTTCCTGCTCACCAACCTTAAAGACAATAAAATATGTTGCGCCAGCAGTTCTCAGTAGTAAAAACCTGCAGAATACTTGTTGCTGTTACTTCTTGCAAACATGAGCGTCACTATGAACAACCATATCTTTTATCAAAAATCATATAGGCTAAGGAGAGACAAGGTATGGCTTAAAACTTCTGAAGGCAAAACAGGAAGAGTAAGCATAAGATTTCTTCCAAAGCCAACAGCAGATTAGAGCGGAAAATTCTCAGCCGTAAAGATTTCAATAGTCATGATGCAGCTACTGTCCTACAGCCCTGTAAGGGTCTTCGATGAGTAGAAACTGTGAGGAACATTGTGTCTGGAGTGTTAGAGGAAAAACTTCCAAGACTTTAAAAGACCAGTCTTTTTTCAGAGATTATGAAAGTGGTAACAAAGCTTAAGGGCCGTTTTTGCAATTTATACACGAGTTCAAGTCTTATGGAGTACCTATTTCTACAGAAATAGAGTTTGGGTAATTATCTGCTCTACGGTAAGATTTCTCTGTATAGGCAAAGTACCCCAGCAGCTCTCACATTTGAGGGAGCAAATGTAGCCCTTCATGTCTATTCTCTTTGCAGCTTTGAATGATGACTGTTTCTTGTGGGAAGGCACTGGGAGCTTCTTGTTCTTAAGACAGTGATAAAAGTAGATTTCCATCGTGTATTGCTGGATGGAAGTTTTTTGAGTATTACTGATAAATAGTATAAACCCATTGCACTTAATACAGTAAAAATTATCCTTAATATATTCTCATTTTAGAAGGATATACTCTCTAAAGAACATCATCTTTCTGGTAGCTTTCTTAAATGAAAACTTTAAATTCTATTAATAGAAATTCTCACTTAAATTCTTTCTTAGTAGTAGTGAGAGATAATGAATAGTAATAAGTGCTACAAAATATAAGCTTGGTTTTGGAAAACAAGTGTGAGGGCTTATAGCATGTGTGTTACAGAGCAGTGTGATTCAGTACAGGGACATGTTTTCCCATGCACATTCTCCACTTTTGCGTTGGTGGTGATCCGGTGGACCTCCATACTCCTGGGGTCTGGGTGTTGGGCTATAGCAGAGTATTTCCTGTTACTGGCTTCTTCTGTCAATAAATGCCAGTTTATCCCATCCTGCTGACAATGTTAGTTTAGTGAAGGAACACAGACACTGAATTAGCCAGCTGACTTGAAAGTAAGTATTTTGGTCACTGTTAAAGCTTTAAAACAGACGGCATTTTGACTAAATATTTTTTTGAGGGGAAATCGTCATTTTTGCAGATCAAAAAGGGATAATGTTGCCTACCTGGCTCTGCTTAAAATTGGACATATGCTTTTATTATTAGCCCTCCAAAGTTCACCCCATAAGGCTTTAGATTCAGGTGCATTTGTGGTGCTCTGTGTTAATTTGAAAGCATCACTTCATTCAAGTCAGCCTAGACATGAAATATCTTGCCAGCTTTCAGTATCTGCTATGTGGTAAAAAAAAAAAATTTAAAATTCCTTTCTTAAAATCACATACAAGGTTGTTCTGCATCATTTGTTACTTTAAGGATTTGTGTGTAGCCTTTCAGACTTCATGGCAGTGAAATACATGAAATACTCACCATTCCCAGTCTTGCTTGCCACTGTGCTTTTCTGTGCAAGTCTGTCAGTATTTGATCTTAAAATACCTCATAGAAGGAAAGCAGAGAAACATGGTTCTTCCTATTATTTTGTGTTACGTATGTAAAATAAAAATATATCTGTAGGATGTCAGTTATTTTATCTCATTTTGTATGGTTTTTGAATTGATTTTCTTTAAGCGTGTTGGAGTGAGATAGTTTCTTCAGTATACTGGCTGATCATAAAAATGTTTAATGCCAAGAGTTTTCAACATTAGAAGTACCTTGTGGAAGAAGTATGGCACTACTTCGTTTTTCAGTGTTAGTGCTAGTTAAGAAATCAGAAATGTTCATTTAAAAATACTGTATTTGTCTTCATGTCTGTATAGGGAAAGTTGATTCTAGTAGGGAGAGTTCATTTGGTTTTCATTTATGAGAAATACAAGCTCCAGCTTTATTTGCCACTATTTTCAGGAACATTCTAAAAGTGTTAAAATTTGACGTCAACAGGTTCCTAAACTTGCCAATACAAGGCAGAAGAAATATTAAAATTTATTTTAGAAAGGGATTGTGTTGATCCTCTGTTTAAACTTGCTGCTTTTTAAATTTGGCAGTTGTCCTTGAGTGTACTCTAACATGGAGTATTTTGTATAGTAGAACTGTACCTGTTAATTTCCTCAATGTCAGGTAGTATATTTAGTGGACCTTTGGTATCTGGGTTTCAGAGACATTTTTAAAAGATTTTTATGAAAATAACTATGTCAAGTTATCCTTACAGCTTTTATATTCCAGATCATTCTATGCAAATACACCTAACAGAACAAAATCCTACAGTGTATTTCACTGTAACAAATCTCAACTAGCCCTTCTTCTCTACTACATCTGTAAAGAAAAGAGTCAGGAGATTGTGTTACTTGCTGTTGAATTGCATTGACAGAGTTTTTCATCTACAAGCAATGTAAATGTATGTTACTTTAGAAAGCAGAATTGTTCTCCTTGCATCTTGTACTGTTTTGTTTATAAAATTAAAAACTTTATTGACACTTTCTGAATGCTGAGCTGTTGTGCTTTTTCTCTGAAATTTTCTTATGTATCTTCCTTCGAATATTCTTCTTTGTATTTTTAAATTAAAAAAAAAAAGTTCATATGAAAAGAATACTCTGTGTGATATACCCATGGGGAGAAGTTAACTTTTTGTTTTTAAGATGCTTGTATGCTTCATGTTCTGTTAACAGTTCTGTTTCCTTACTTAACGAGAATTACTCTGGTGTTGCAGTTTTGTTGAATGAAATCCAGCTGTAGTGAACTGACAATTAGGGACGTGTGAATATATGCCAATTCTTATCTAAAAGCTAATCATCAGGAATTTTAATAGCTAATGTTACTCCTTCTGAACCTGAAGTGTATTCAGTTTTCCCTATTTTGTAGAATTCATCTGTATTTCCAATGCAAAGTCTACCTCACATCAGTTCCTAAACAGTTAAATGAAATTTGCTACAGTAATACTGTGCTTGTTTGCATAGTACAGCCTGATTTGTTCTCAAAGTCATCCATTTGTATGCTTTCAGCATTACTGTAGAGGCCTCTTCTGGGCAGACTATAATTGTGCCAGATTAAAAAGCAGTAGGAATTTTGACAGTGAGAGTTCAGTAGAATAAAAACAACAGAGTTAAGTAGAGGAATCTAATGAAGTTCTCTGAAATGGTGTAATGCACTTCAAACTGGAAGTTACTGGAAATTCTCAAAATCTTTTAAACTTGTTAGTATTCCTACTGCATCTTTGCTAACCTGTGGTTATAATATACATCCCACTTAAAGCTATTTGAGGTGCAGAAATCAATTTTAAGTAAATAAAGCAGAGAAAATACTGATCTTGTATTTTGAGCTTAAGAGTTTTTCTGGCTTACAGGGAAACTGAAATTTACAATGCAGTCTGTGCTTAAGACCATATGTATGACAGGCAGGGGGGTTGGCAAATCTCAGTTTTTGGGTGCTCGATGTGCCATTGACTGGATTCTAGGCTTTTCCAAATCCTCATCTAGATGTGACCTCTGTCACATCTGATGTTCAAGGAACATTGCTTACATCTCAGGTCATGCTTCTGGGATCAACTTTGTAGGTATCTCCATGTGTAACCTCCTGGCATCTAAAGTTCCATGGGAGAGCTTGCTTCAGCATGAAGAATAAATATAAATATATTGATAATTTTTAGTGATATAATCTAAAAACCTGGGATTGTTTACCACTAAATAGTGAATAGTGAAGATGAAAAACCATTTAGCTAGACAGCTGTATATTTACATATACTATGAATATTTCCCAGTTCTTCCAGTACTGTGTGAAAATCAGATAGAAAAGTGGAGGTAGAAGTGCAGATAAAAATACCTTGGTCAAAACACTAAAGACATCGAATGTATGATACATGATCAAATGTATGACTAACCTAGTGTTAGTCAACTTTCATTAATTCAGCAGGAGACAATTCAACAGATATTTTTCAATGCTACCTGCTAAAATTACTTGTATCATCTGTTAAAATATATGTTTGTGGAAACCTAATGTGAAACAGCTTATCTTCTTTTCCTCTTTCATGGAGAGTCTGTGGTTACATCTGTTTAAATAATTTCTTTCTTCTATCAGTTGGTCTGCAGGAATAATGAAAGAACTTTATTCCAAACATGCTGTACTAAAACAGAATAAGTTCTTGCTTTATAGAATAACCATTTTTCTGTCTTCACAAGAAGACATAATTTAATTGATCAATCATTTGCTAGTTTCATTCTGAACAATTTTATTTAAATTTTAGATTGGGTAAAGTAAATATGGTGATCTCTACATAGAAGTCTATGAGGTTGAATAACACGTCCTGGTTTTCCTACTGTAAATGTAGGCTTTTATCAATGTAGGTTAAGCTTATCATCTACAGAGTGAATCATGTAGATGAGATGATAAGGAAGCCATAATACTAGTTCTTAAATTGCGATATTAACCTGATGATTAATTTTAAAAAGTATTTGTTTCTTTGGAATACTATAATCTTTCAAGTAACTCTTCCCTTTAGCATAATTTTTTATTGTTGACAAATTAAAAAAAAAACTTTTCCAGTATATTTTAAAATTTATTGAAATGGATGCCTGAGAAAGCCTGCTGTTCTGCATGAATTCTAACAGCCTTAAAATAAACAAACTCCCCTGAAAATCTACCTCAGCTGTCAGTTGCATATCCACTGCACAGCCTAGTGATATTTGTAGTTGCAAATGTATTCTTAGCAAATGTAAAAGGAATCTCAGTTCTAATGTCCTTCCAATTACTAGAATATAATTTTAAATTTTCCACTTTCCTCCATTTCAAATTAGTTATTCACGACCTGCCAGTATTATTACTTTAGAAAAAAAAAAGATGATGCTGCTACAATAGCCCAAGAATTTACAGAAAAACGTAAGAAGGCTGTAGATGCTGTTTTAAATTTTGGCCTTAACTTATACCATTTGTCACCTGTAATCTTTAAATTAATGCCTTATCCTGCATAGAGAAAACAGACAGAGGAACATTTTCCCTCAGTAAAGCTGCAGAGAATTTGTTCTGCTGACTTCAACATTAATCAGTAGGAGTCAAGTAGAATCTTTTTTAGTGGAAACTATTCCCTAATCTATTTATTTTTCTTTGAAATATGAACAGCAAGAAGAGAAGGCATTCAGTACTCATTATCATATAGTGGCATTCCAGTGTCATCTGAAATGAGTATATTGACTTCAGATCATATTAACCAGCAGTACAGTGATACTGTACAGATGGACTGAATCTAGAACGAATGCAGTTTTGTAACAGACAACGATGACTCCTTTTTACTTTAAACCTACATTTAATAGAATTTTTCGTTCTTATGAAGAGAATGGAAAATGAGCAGGAAAATAACAAATGCAACAAGGTTTGTCTTCACTGAGTTGAAGAGAGACTATGATTTTAAGTGGCATATGCACATATATTCGTGCATATTTGTCTTTGTCTACCAATAATAAAGGAAACACGAAGCAGGTAACAACTGTGAGCTCCAGTTAGTAAAGATTTAGTAGAACTTACCGAAAGAACAATCTCCTCATTTTCCTAAGTTGTTAAATGTAAGTGAAGATGGTCATCTCCAACACATACTGCAAATTGGAAAGCTGTTTTAAGTTTTTAATTGCTTGATGGTTGGTTTTGGTCTTATTGCTGCAACAAGAAAAAAACTACGGTTTTAAAGGCAGGGCAGGCAGCCACCTATAAGAAGGTAAAAATATTTGTCACAGATTTGCTCACAGGGCTTGACAAAATCTCAGGCCTCTTTTATAACCTACACCTGTACATTAACCTCTACTGCTGATTTTTGGTTTGCAGCTCTTTTAATCTAATTTTATTGTTTTTTTTCAAAAACTCACTATTATTTGGTATGTGTGAAATACGATTTGAGTTTCATTGATAAGGTGTACAGTAGCATAAGTAGACCCTGAATGTAACTGTGAGTACTCAACCAGTATTCATCTACCTTTGTATGATATCCCTCAGTATGTGAAATGTGTGAACATTACTGACATATTTTAAAGCATGGCAACCCTAAGTTATCAACACCTGAGTGCGGTTGGCAGTCTTAGTCCTTGAAATTGATGTTCTAACAGAAGATAAATCATAATGAGTTTGGAACATGAACAGAAACATGAAACATGAACAGTGGTGGCATTTGGTTTGTTTTGGTCATTATTTGTTTGCTTGTGGGAAAGGTTTGGTGGAGGTGTGAGTTGGCTGTTGGGTCCAGAGGAGAGAAGACTGAGAGGGGATCTCATTAGTGAATATAAATATCACAAAGGCAGGTGCCAAAAGGATGCTGCCAGATTCTTTTCAGTGGTGCCAAGTGACAGGACAAGGAGCAGTGGCCATAAACCAAAACACAAAAAATTCCACCTTAGCTTCTTTGCATTGAGGGTGTCAGAGCATTGGAACAGCTGCCCAGGGAAGCTGTGGAGTCTCCCTCACTGGAGACACTCAAACACCATCTGGACATGTTTCTGTGTCACCTGTTCTAGGTGACCCTGCCTTGGCAGTTGTGTTGGGCTAGATGATCTCTAAGTATACTATGATTCTGTGAAGTTGTTTACCTGTAAGCTTACGTTCCCAGCATTCTGGAAACTTAGATCAGTGACATTCTCTTGCTCCTTTCCATTGATTTTGTGGAATTATTCAGTTGTTTTATATGGTATTTTGTGTTTCCTTAGTAACTATTATCTATAACCTCTTCAGTTACTTCCCTGTGGATTCTTTTCTTTGCTTTCCTATCTTCTGGTACTAGAGTTAATCTCATGTTTTAATACTTACCTTGTTATAAGGATTATAGTATTAATTTTGCTATGATCTATGAATTATGTTATCTTGAACATTTTTTCAGTGAGCATCAGCAGAAGACTGGGAATGGTTACAGCTGGGGCTAAAAATTCAGTATTTATTCAGTATCTCATATCTTAGCCTACTTGCTTCTCAAGTAAGAGCTTCCCCATAAAGCCTTCAAGTTATATAGTGGTAAATATATCTTAATATAACTAAGTGTAAAACCTTACTACACATATTGATTAAAGCTAAATTAAATGTCTACAAAGTCTGTTTCCTTGTGAGGGCAAGTAGATGGTGCTGTGCTCTGCAGAACCTTGTTGCCAGATGTGAAAGAGAAACCACTTTCCAAGGTTATACAGATCCAGTAGTTTTCATGTTGACTTCACACGACTACCTAAGAACGAGATTTTGTATAATTTATAGATTTTTATATTCTAGTTTAGCACAAAAAATTCATTTCATATTTGAATGCATACAACCCATAAGCATTTTATTTTTAGTAGCTGTCTCCTGTTAGTACTTTCTAATTTTCTGCACATAGTGAGGAAAAGGTATTTCCCTGTATGTACCTTATCCTCATTGTCAAACTTCCTCAAACAGTGGATTACATCTTCATGCCCTTCTTTTTTTGAGACAGTGATGTATTGGAGGAACTGGGTGAGTGGAAATCCTGAAGCACCTGCCTGTGTGCAGTTCTGAATAGCCAGATGAAAAAGACATGCAATTCTGAATAGCCAGATGAAAAAGACATGCAGAGACACAGAAAGCTGCATGCAGAAAGTTATGTTAAGATGAACATTTAGTAAAGTCAGATATGAAAAGAAATCTGAATTTGGGCACTGTTCTATTTTTTTAAATAATAAAAGATTATAAAAGAAGAATTGTATTTATACTTAAGGATTGCAATCTATCCCTTTAGTTTTCTGCTGTGTTCCCCAGCTTCTAATAGTTTTGTGATATTTTACTTTTCAGTATATTTTGGTCACTTGTAATTGTTATAAGACACCTGTAAAATGTGTATTCATTAAGGAAAAAGACATCAAATTCTTTAATCTTATTTGCAGTATAAAAATTAATTCTCTTAAGACTCATATATTTCTTTAGCTTTTACCTTACTTTCCTCTATGCTTTCCATCTGCACAAGTTCTGTGCAATTAGACATTTAAATAACCAATTTTACAGCCTAGGACAGTGCTCTATTTCACTGCATAGCACCCAATTAATTTTGGATATTTACTAACATTTGTCTGCTTAGTGATTTCATTCTATGAAATTTTAATATGAAATTTTAAGCTGCAAAACTCCCAGATTAAGATAAAGTACTCTTCTGGTAACAAAATATATGAGAATTTGACATTTAACACTTCGTAATAGAAGACCTGAAAAAACTTGTCTTTTTTTTTTTTTTTTTTGTTTGGTTTGGGCTTTGTTTTTTGTTTTCTTTTGTTTTGTGGGGGGTTGGTTTGTTCAGTGAAGTATTTCAGAAGAAAATACAGAAGAAATTTATAGTTGGAAATACACCTTTAGGAAACACAAGGGAAGGACTGCATGGGAATAGACATGGGAATAGACATGAAGGCTTACATACAACTTAATTTTTACTCACCTGATTATTAACATGTGACAGTTTATTAGAAACACTTCTATATTTTTTTAAATCTCTGTTTATTTTAGTTATTTTAGAACTTCAGATGAAACCAAATTCGACCAACCAATAATCCACAAACCCTTTATCTAAATGTTAGATTTTCCAAATTCCTTTTGAATTGATTGTGCTTTTCATACTCATCTAGGACAGTCAATGTGTTGCTGTAACCAAACCTAACTGTAATGTTTTTATGGGTAAAAAGTTGAAAGAGCTTGCTCTTCATAACTGAGAATCAGGGATGTTGTCATTTTTAGTTTATTCTAATATAGATCTAGTTTAGGCAATGATGCACTTACATATGTGTTTAAATAAGTGTTCTTAGTTTTGCTGTGTTCAAAATAACCCTTTTGAATAATAAGTCTTCATCATTTTAGATGGTTAGTTTTCTGAGATCATCTACCAGTTAAGCAGAATATGCAGTGAAATAAAGCTTTTTTATGTACATGTCACAATTGTAATAAGGTGTTTCTGTTTATTGTTTCTGAATGCCAGTCTGATGTGGTTGTCTTCTGTGCTGAAAACACTTTATGGGAGAAAACTTACTTTAAATAAATGTGGCAAGCTTTCAAAAATCAATCTCAGTCTGTGGGAATATTGGAACCATAGATAAAAAATAATACTTTGTAAATAACTCCATGGGATTTAAAAATATATTTTTAAAATTTTTCTGAATTAAGAAAAAGAGAATTTTAGTTTGGGTACTTTTCATTACCTTAATAAAATCTGTGTTCATATATGAACATTTATTTTCTCTTTCTGTACCATAGAAGAAGTTACTAAATTTTAGGAGATTTGCAGCAGCTGTAGTGATGCTTGAAGCCACTCTGATGGCCAAAATACACACTGGCTGAGCACACCATGAAAAGACTGGAGATCAAACAACAAAGAATTCTCTGTTTTAGGAGCAACTGAAGACAGTGCTGCATGCAGTAGCTACACTTGCAGATTTTCAGACTTGCAATGGGAATTGATGTGATATGGTCTAACTAACATACAATTTCTTCATTATAACAGTGATGCCAAACAATGTTCTCTCACAATTCCATGTGGGTGACTTGCCTGTGTCTGGTGGATGTTGGGCAGGGACATGACTGATGTTTTCAGCAACACTACTCAGTTGACTCTTTCATTTTTTATCTTTTTTTGCCCCTGATATTTCAGTTTAAATTGTACCTGTACTATTAATAGAAAAGGAAAAAACGAGTAAGCATATAAAGAATCAGAAATGTGAGTGGGTAGAAACAAATGGAAGAACTAATGGTTTGTCAGGTACCTGTCTGAACAGAGTAAAATCTGGTAAAGTTAAATATCAGCAATAGAATCCAGCCAGGTAGAAATAACATGAAAGTAGTCAAGGGTGCAGAGAATAAGCAATAATCTGAAGCAAAAATTGAAACTGAGAGTAGCCTCAGGACAGGAAAGACAACTGGTGAGCACAGAGAGAATTCAATTAAGTGAGAGCACATCTAATGAATGTAACAGGAACTAGTGAAGATGAAATTACAATTAATTGCTTAAGTTAATATCTTTAGACATATTTAAATGTAATTAATTATGGTGACATATAGTTACATTCCTATATGTAAACCTTTGGTGATGCATAAATACATAAGTCTGCTGATGACACCTACCTTGTCTGTTAGCATAAACATGCCAGTCTAGGAAGACCATACTCATTATCAAATAAAGATATTCCTATTTATACCATTTGTCCTTTCATTTTCCTGTAAGGTGATTTTACAACTATCGTAAACTGAATACTGTAATATTTTACTGTCCTTTAGCTCAAACAATAGTCAAACTCTCCAGTTTGTAGGTGTGCATTTTTTGAAAAAAAAACTTTCAGGTTTTCAAAAAATCAATGTAATACATATTTTCTGAATGGAATGAAGTATTTTTTTTCTTTCAAATGACATTACATCTTTACATTACGTTTCCCAACAGACTCTCAAAAACTCTTCAGCTTCTTCATATGGGAAACTTGTTTTTAAACTAGCACTTTCATGCAGCATCAGCCCAAATGACCCTCATAGAGCTGGATTATGTCTGTGGATGTAGAGGGAGGACACCTGCTCTGGAGATAATTGGTTGGAAGATTCTTCCGGAAAATGTTTAGGTTTTATGTGGCTACTTTGACATTAAATTTGATTTGATCAAAAATAATTGGTGGTGTATGCTTGCTGCAGCCTCACAGGGCACTGAAGTGGGCTTTAACTGTAGCAGTGCAAAACTCTGACATTAGGTATAGGGGAGCCCATCCACAGCAGGACCTTACACAGCTTGTTAAAATCATTACTTTTCATTCTGCCTGAGTAGTGACATCCAGTGACAGCATGGTGCAGGAGAGGTTTGAGGGAGTGCTCTTACACAGAACAGGAATGATGTAATTTATTCAGGGTCTAAAAAACACTAAACAGATGGAAATAGCTGTTATATGCTTTAGAACAGAAAAACTGATAGATTCTAACGGGGTCATTACTAACTTACATTACACACTAAACTGATAGATTCTGTGTGAAGCATGTTGTGGCTGTCTTCTCCATGGCTCTTGGGGTTCAGCCTGAGCTGACACAGCCCATCTCTGCAAGCCTGGGATTGACACAGTTATTCCTGAGAACTACTTCTGAGGTGGAGTGCTGTTTGCTGTGTAAACATGTCCTAGCCTATGGGGGAGGTTATTGTTACCTAGGTTTTAAATTTCATTCACCTGGGCACCGCACAGCACAGTCTTGGTAACAGCTAAGCCGTACTGCTCTTCTCTTGGGCTTTTTAAAATGCAATGTGTAACCCATGTTTTCCAGCTATTAATTCCATAGAAGGCAGTGGTACCAGCTCTGTAAAAAAATAAACAAAAATAACGGATTAAACTGTAAACATTTGCAAAAATAATATAATCTTTTGCCCTTTGAGGGAATAGTCTTTATTGCATTTAGAGATTAAAAGTAATTCCTCCAAGCTTTCAAAAAGCACACACAACTTACTTCAATTTTCTTATAATTTTGTGTTTAGTACAGTGGAAATACCATTATATAATAACAAAGTTTTAGTTAAATAAATCTAGTTATATTTAATATCTGCAATAGTTACAAGGAGTCACTGTGATTTTAATTAATGTGTTCAGTCCGTGAGACCTGGAAGCCTGGAAGACCTAAGTCAAGCTTAAAACTGTGGGAAATGTTTTGCAATGCACCTGGTGCAGGCAGCTCGCTTTGCAAGCTGCAGTTCAGGATACAGAGTGAGATACAGACTGAATTCTGGGTGAGAGCCCACAGAGACAAGAGGCCATGAGCTGCCCACCCTTTGCACAGCAAAGCACAGGAAGATGGTGGTGCCAGCCAGGGGAATGGACACTGGGAGACACAGCAGGAGCTTAGGGCTCTGGAGGAGGAGTGAGATTTGGGAGACTTGAGACTTGCACACAGCTTGAACTGTGAGTGGCTCCTTTGCTTGGGATCCTCCTCGAAGGCACCAACTTGGGCTGTTTCTGTGTTACTGCATTGTGAATAAATTGTTCTGTGGAGTGAGACACCTGAACTCTGTCCTGGGAAGCCTTGTCTGACTGTGAGAGTGGGGTTACTTGTGAAGGGGCTGTGGTCCCAACAGTGACACATTCTGACACTGGGACTGGGACTGACCATCAATGGTCAGACTAGAAAGTTTCCTTAACAAGAAAACCCTTTCTGTGGTCACAAATCTTGATTACATCTCTATAATTAATAGCAAACCACTGATATTTAGCATTTAACAACATACCCCCGTTCGCTTCCAGTCAGCATTTTAATTGTGGAAAGAGTGTGCTTTTAAAGTGAGTTTTCCAGCCATAGCTACCTATTGCATCATAGCCCTTCTGACTTAAGAAATTGTAACTACCATGCCAAATCATGGCATATTATCTTTTAGGTCTGAAAACCTTGAAATCTAATATATATGTGTATATATATATATATATATATATATATATATATATATATATATACCAGTATACACTCACAGAAAATACAGAGCTTTATGCTGAGTAATTTTCAGCTGGATAGCTCTGTGCCATTGCTGCAGGCTTTTCCTGCAGTTGGCTGAAAGCTTGAAAAAAAGGAGTTAGGTTATGCTTAGTGGCTCCATAGTGTGAGTTTTCCTGCTAAGACACCTGTCTGGATTTTAGCTGGTGTAATGCTGCAGCGAGAAGCAAAGCACATCAGCAGCAGGCGGGTGTAGCTGTGGTGCAGAACCAGAGAGCTGTCAGCAGAATTGCTTCAGTGTCTTGAACACAGCACTGAGTTTTCTTCTTTAGCTGTGCAGAAGTCAAGTAGCAGCAAGCAAGAGAAGTGTGACTCTGTGCCTATCTCAGCATCTAGAGGCATAAGAGTGCAGCTCTTTGAGTAACAGGACTGTGGATTGGAAATGAAAATGGTTTTATTTTTTACTGTCATCCTCAAGAATAAATCCTATTGATCTGTGCTACAACGAGTGTAGAAATCTGTAGATTTAGATATTTAGAGTCAAATTTTACTGGGGGAAAAAATGAGTAACTAAAATACCAGCCAAAATTCCAGCACAAAACATTACACTACAACTATGTATGTTCCTGTCACTCGTCATCCACAAAATAAATATTGCCAATTTCCCAAAAATACTGTTGTATTTCAGAAGGTAACCATGCACAAAATGCCTGGGCACTTTGTATTCTTGACATAGAAGCTTATTTTTTTTTTAAGTAGTTAATTTTTTGGGATTGTGTAGGGGTTTTTTCCTACACTCAGATTTTGTGATACCACACTGTGGAATTTTGGTGACATATCAACCAGGTGGGACATGTGCTCCATTTATTTCAAAGAAGTAAGTTAGATTAAGTTAGATGTTATAACCTGCCTCAGGCAGGTTCATTGTCCACAGATCCTTTGGGTGCATTAAAGCAAATTGATGCTAAATAACCAATAAAGCAACAAATTTTTATTAGAACAACTGCTTTGAAAGCATAACTGGAAAAAAACCATAATGGTCTGGAAAAGAGTGTACAGGTGTTGTGGGGTGTATGATCACCCTATGAGAAGAACACTGTCAGGAGAAAAACAGAGGAAAAGATAGGAGAAGATTCTGGAAACCTGGTGGTGTTAGAGGAGGGATGAGTGTATGTTTATCTGTCTGGGTGTGCTTCGACAGTTTCGGAGTAAACGCTGAATTTTGAGGCTGGGTGGTGGTGGCTCACAGTGTGGGAAAGAGGCCGGCCTTGAAAAAAACAGCGACCGTACTTCTGTGGGATCTATTGCTTGAGGCAGCTTCTGCTTTAGGGTAAAATTTAGCTGCAATGTCCCAGTGGTACACCGCAGATATTCTTTCATTAAAAAAACCAAACAAAAAACCAAAAACCCTAACAAACTCGTTGTCCTTCAGAAGGAAGCCTTGAAAAAATTTTGAACTGAAATGCCAAAGCCATGGGAGCACTTCTTTGCAAGACACTCAGCAGGGGGAAAATGAACAAACAAACAAAAAGCAAAAAAACCTCCAAGTTTATCAGCGGGAGAGTGTGACACAGATTGTTTGCCTCCTCCTGTTTTCTGCCTAATGTAAAACTTCTCTGCAGTGCAATGCTCTGCATGGCAGGAAACAGAAAATGAGTTATATTTTGTATGTTTCCTCTGTGGTAGATCTCCTTTGGCAAGTTCTTCTTGCATGAGATATTGTTGCAGATGTCTTTCTTGCTGAATTAGAGAGATTTGTGTGCTGAATAGAATGAAAAAGAAGGAACAATACCCTCAATCTTCACTGTTAATGCACGAAGAGGACCAATGTTCTCGGAGGAGCAAGCAATCCTTTTGCAGGTAATAAAGAACTAGGAGCAGGTTTCTATGACCAAATGACCTATCCAGAGTTTGACCAGTTCTCACCACTACCTAATGTGAGCACTTTCCCTGATGTGTTTTGCTAAGTACCTCTTTCATTCATTGACCCTTATGGGAGCCTTAAAACAGATTCTTGCCTTGTGTGAAGTTAGTTCTGACACCAGTGATGGTTATTGATTTCATTTTAGCTTTGTTTGATCCTAAATGTGGAAAGTGGGAACTGCTGCTTTGCACTCAGGTAAAACATGTTCACTGTTTCTGCAGCTCATACATATGAAGAAAAACAGAGCTACCAAATTAAGTTCGAAGGATCAAAAATCTTTTTGAATTCATTCCTCTCAAAGTTCACGGAACAATTGCTTGCAAAATGATTCTAAGACAGCACAGTAGTTACAGCCTTAGCTAAATTGCCCCAAGTAAAAGCTACATTTCAGGCTTAGTGAGACTGGGTGGAACTCCTAAAGATTCACTGCTAGTTTATTAATAGCATATTTAAGTGTTTTGCTATAATGGCAGCAGGGCAGGGAGAAAAGGGTGGGAAGAAGCTTGAAAATATGTGCTGGGAAGAATTTCAAATTACTTTAAAAACCATGAATTGTTGCAATGCACAATGCATAATCTATTTCTTCGTTTCTTCAGCAGAACGTACTAGATTCAGACTGATTTACAGTAGCCCTTCCTTGAATACCATCTCTCATATCAAAATACTCAATTTTTAAAGAATCTGTGAATCTTTTATATTTTGCATGTTGAGATACATGGAGAATAGTAAAACTTCTTCCTATTAGTGAGGCAAAGTGGAACACAGCAAATAAAACACTCTTTTAAAGTGATACTTATTTTATCCCAGTGATTCTCAGTTTTATCTGATTCACTGGCGTGTTTAATTTCCTGTTCTCTGTAACAAAATAATGTTCCTAAAACACACAAAATGTGGCGTCTCAGCTGCTCTTTGTAATATTTTTTCCTACACCATCTTCCTAATGTCTTTCACTGAAGCAGTGCCTCAGTCACATGGTAGTCAGACGATTATATTTGCCTGTGAACAGTTCCAGAAAAATTTTTTGTCTTCACATGTGACCTTGAGAATCTAATATTTATTGACAGCTTTCCATTTCAACTAATTTTTGTATCAATATTTAATTGCTTTCAATATTTGATGTCTCTATGTTAGCTTTTTTTTCTTTCAAGGGATGACATTTAAATATGGTATCTTTAACTATAAATGCAAGCTACCTATTAGTATTCAAATATTTGCTTGTGTATCTTATCAGGAAAGTTTAAAAGTGAGACAATACTGAATGGTCAAATAAATCAGGGAGATTAATGCTGTAGTGCAAGTTTTAAGTAGTGTGATCTTTTAGGTGAGCGCTTTTTTTCTTACAAAAGTGCAAAAGAATAGGCTTTATAAGCAAAGGAGGACATCTTCAAAGATAGAAAGGTACAGGTGGGAGTTCTGTGGTCACATACTTGTGAATCTGCATATTGGCTTGCATGAGCCTCATCAGCTCATCTTCTTGGACTCATACTATACTGAGTTGAAAAAGATGCCTCCATATTTTGATTCAGGGAAGAAGGCTAAATTAGGTTCGTGGTTTAGACAATTCAAATGTTTGTCTTCAAGAGAGGTTTTTCTGCTTCCTTCTACTCCTGTTCTACCCACGTACGACTTACAATCTGTCTTGATATCTGTTTAGTCAGGGAATTAGGTGCTGGTGGTGTGTCACTGACAGGCCCATACTCTTTCTTGTAACTGCTTCTGGTTCTGCCATCTCCCATTTCAGCCTGGGGATTGCTGAAGCGGGGCCTGCACAAAGATGGGCTTTGCTGTACCAATATCCCACTTCTGTGCGACCTCTTAAGGCTCTTGCACTACATTGTCACATGGACAACCTTGTAACAGATGATTGAAATATAATCTAATTTAGAGGAATCATGTTCTGAAAATATTTGGTAAATGTTCATGTAAAGGATTGTGCCCATGAGTGGGATCTATACAGACTTTTACTTCTTGGTCTAAACTCACAGTACAGAGGCGTCAAAATGCCATTTAACTGCTGTTCAAACAGCATTTCTACATTAGAAAAATACAGAAATACTGCAAAAGCTATTAATGTTGTTTCACAAAGGTTCTCTTAGACCTGAAGAAAGGCAAGGTCTGGTTTCTTTCTAGAATGCGACCCTTTTCTGTAGCTATGACTTTTACTTGCACAGTGCAGACCTGATTTGCTGTGCAGACCTGATTTCAGTGTTTGTATACATTCAGAATGTACTGAAATTATGAGAGAGTAAGAAATCTGAGACCTATTGGTGTTCATAATTAAAATGGTTTAAGTTGAGTTAAGCCTGTGGAAGTTGTTTTCTGAATGTTTGTTTTGGTTGTAGTGAAGTTCAGTTTCAATAGCCTCTGTTAATAAAGAATGTGTTTGGATAGGCTGAATTCCGGCTAGTATTTTTAGCACTTTCATCAAACTGTTGAAATTGACTTTTACATAAAGCATCTGCTTTTAAAATAATGTGGAATGTGTGTAATGCAGTCTGAATCCATTCCTGTATCAGATGAATGAGCCAAGAAATGTGCCCTCTGACAGTAACCATGCCAGCTATAGAAACGTATTAGTTAGATATAAATCCAGATTCTGCCTACCTGAGCTGAACATTTTACTAGAGTACCTATTAAAATGTCCACGCCTTACCTGCAATTTTGGTCATTGATTTGGAACACACCAAAGTGCATGAAGGCTCTTTTTGGTATGATTTGAGTGCTCTGTGTTACACGATGACAGTCGGATTGTGACATTCTTGCATCACCCTGAAAATGTGGATAAAATGGCTGAAAGTTTTATTCACTGACAGTCTGTTTGTAAAAGAACTGAATGGAAGAAACTCAGAATAGTGTGTCATTGTGAACCCTGAGTGAGAGTGACATTAACACCTGAGAAGAGTGGAAAAATTTGTGAAATGGGGAGTTATAGTGATGAGTTTGTAAGTGCCATTTCCAGGTATCCCTGCTGAAGTGGATGTTTCCCACCCCCTTAAGCTGAATTTAATAGTCTCTGTCTGAACATAAACTGCAAGAAGAGCTCTGATGGGTGGAATCTCAACACCTGGAAGGCTGCTGCTTGCTCTTGGTATCATATTAGTTCACCTTAGTGCTCTCATGTCTTACTGGCAGAATGTGTTGGATTGTATGGCTGCTGCCCACGTGCTGGCAAGCTCAAGCTGTTGTGGTTGATGTCGTATTACAGACCTTTTGGCATTTGGTTGTGAATGAGCTGCTTCATGTTGTCTGTACCTGGGATCATTTTAAAGAGGAAACTTTGGATTTCTCTCCTTTACAGAGAGTCAGTAAACAGGACCAAAAAAACAACAGGAGTTAGAAAATAAAGTTTAGTGCCTCTGAGCAAGAGTTTTGTAGTGGTCTTCAGGAGGACAAATTTAAGGGAGAGGGAGACTTTGTTCTGGCTGATGTGTAAAAGCTTTGAACTACTTCAGGAGTAGGTACAGAACTTTTTAGTAGATTAAAGGCATTCCTCTGGGAAACACTGAATGTTTTGACCTATCTTTGTGTTTTAGAGTCAAACAAATATAGCCTTTGAGTTAGAACCAGTTTTTTATTGCTGGCTTTTGGGTTTGAGCAGTTTAAAAAACTCCAAGGTTACTGGAAGTCCTCCAGAAGGAATATGGTATTTTTCCAGATACTAATGGTCTTACACCACTGTTCACAGGTTTGATGGGATTTGGTTTGGTTTAATCATCTTCTTCCTTTTTTTTTTTTTTTTAATTGTTGTTGATACTACTTAAAATTCAGAAGTTTTTATTAAACTATATCTGTATAAAAGTAGACATTTCTATATATAAATTATTGTATGATGAGCCCACAGACATATTTTAAAGGATGATTTTTTTAACGTAGTTCACAGTTAAAATATATTTAATTTCTGGTTTTTTTTCATTTTAACATGGCTACATAAATTTTAAATGGCTGAATTTAAAATGCAGAAATACAACTGTGTGAAGATCATCTGACCTTTTCAGTTCACAGAGGCCTTCTTAAGTCTACTTAGACCACCTCTTCTGTAAATTTAAGAACATGGAAATATGCTCTTAAAAATCTCCTGGTTAGAGCAGTCGTAGCATATTCTATTTAATGACATAATATAATTTTTCCACTGTACATATAATTGAAAGGCCTCTTTCTAATGTGCAAGCAAAATAACCTTTCTGCAGATTGAATCCCATTCCTCATTGTCTTCCCTTGGAGGCCCAGTAAATATGAGGAAAAGCTCATAGCCACATTCCTCATAGTGGTTTTCTTGAATGCTGGAAGGTTGCCTTTTATTTTTAGCTAATTTTTGTCTTCATAGTTCCTGTTTTTTTCCACTAGATTGTTTCCAGCATGAGCTAGATTTCTGCTTTCCCCAATATCTGTAGATAGCTGGTAGCTTCATCGAAAATATTGCATCCAAACCTGAAGACAACATTCAAGGTCACCAAAGAGAGTATGTTTCAAAATGGTTTTTTTAGATCCTTAGGTCCCTTCAGTTATTTCTAAACATGATGACCACCATACCACATGTGGTCTGTCTCCTGAAAGCTGCATGTGTAAAAACATCATCAATTTAGGCTATGAATCGGCTATATTAAAAAAAAAACAAACTGCAGTTTTTGTCTGTTTCCTGTATAAATAACAAGGATTCTTTATATGTATTATCCCTTCCTTGAGTACTGCTGTTTGCCTTAATAACATCAGAAAGGCTTGGAAAAACCAGGCCTGTACAAACCTCAAAAGATCAATTAGTTCCTGCTTTCAGGATCAATTCCTATGTTATTCCAGATAAATTTTGTTTCAGTTCTATTTAGAAACCTCCTGTGAGCGACATCCCATGACCTCATTAGGAAGTCTATTTCAGCATTAACCCAAGTTCCTTTTACTGCCTTTTTTCTTCCTGCCTCTCTCATTCTATAGTTTAATATTAATGCCCAATCCACTGTGGAAACAAAGAACATCACTTTGCAGCCAACTGCATGTTTTTCATGGTGCTGTCTCAAGTAGTGAAAAGGATTAGATTTAAGTATTGCATCTCAGCTAGGATTCCTGATGGTGGTTTCTGCATAAATTATTTTCTAGTCTCTCTCATTTAGACTTTTGAAAGATTTGTTGAAAAACAGTATGATCAGTATTACTCAGAGTAATTGATTACACCTAGATCACCAAATTGCTTGTTGCTTTCTTCTTCCGTTATCACTCTATGAAGAGATTAGACTCTGAGTTCTAGTAATGAGAAAGAATCATGATCTTGTAGAGCGCTCACGTTACATATTGGCATTTCTTCTCCTTTTGATGCCATGTCTGTGTAACCTGTTCTGTTTCTCCATCCTCTGCTCTGGTCAATGTCTACTATTTTTTCCATTTGCATTCTTGTTAGAGCTTTCAATTTTCATCAGATACAAAGGCTGTTGTCACAGTTGTGTTCCCACTGGCCTAAGTTACTTTGTTAATGCTTTCTTATGTACATTAACTACAACATCTTGAGAATAAAGGTGAAACCTGATTTTTGGACATAGCTGCTCTCTGAAAAAAAAAAGAAAGAAAGTATTAAATCTGTGTACATCTCACTGCTCCCAAAAATCTACATTTCTTCATGACATCCTCACATACAATACAGTCACATAAGTTCCAGACAACATACAGCTACCCTGTGTTGGAAAGGAAAGAATAGGACATGTTTTAAGGGTGATTTGGTTTTGGTTTTGTGAGTTTTTAAAAATACTTTTGATGGCCATTGTGCAACAGTTGCTTTACTGGGTCTAGAGCATTCAATGCAAATAACTGTTAAAGGATTTTTGTTTTCTTCTGTTTCTGTCATGTTAAAATACCAATTCCTCCAAAGCTTAGCTGAGTGAAAATCTGTTTTTTAAAGAATTAAGGAACAGCTGTTTGTTTATCTATCTCTTTTGTGTTGCTGAATTCTGTGTCTGAATGCTCTATAGATTTGCATATTTTCAAGATGAGGAAGTCAGCCATCACTGAAGGCATATTGAAAAAGACACAGACTGCATATATCAGTTAAATTTTTTTTACTAACTTAGATTAAATCTATTCTTGCATCTAAAATGAGTATTGCATCATCATTTGCTTGCTAAGCATTTTGTTTCAACCAGGTACTCAGTGGATTGCACTTTGTTTTAATTACACCAGGAGAAATTTAAATCTTTGTTCAGATATATCTATTGATCATTCTCAGTAAACCCAGTATGTTCACAATGTGTATTGTGCTGGTGCAATCTGCAGTTTTAGAGTCAAGCTTACCCTTCGCTAACTGGCCCAGTGTTCTTGGGGATACATATCCTGGCAACTTTCTACAGACAAAATTAGAAAATGAGGTCATGAACAGGCTTTGTGATGAAATACATTGTTGTGTCTGGAACATAGAAGCTTTTCATGCCAAAAAAGTGTTTGGACACTGTTGTTCTGGTAGTTGCTCTTGTAAAACCAGAAAGTGTTTATTAGCATTTGACAAAGTATAGTGAGTCCGCCTTGGCTGAGGACCAAAATCCCACCCAGCCTCTTGCTCACGCCACTGCCTCAGTGAGTGGGGAGAGAAAAGACCAAGGCTGTGAGATCACTTACCAGTTGTCATCATGAATAAAGTATACTCGGCTTGGGGAAATTAATTTCATTTACTGCCAATTAAAAAGGCACCTCCTTCTCTGACCTTCATGCTCTCCCTGCTGCTTCTAACTCCTTTGGTTCCCTCTTTCTCTTTCTGTCCAGTGTTTTCTGCCAGTCCTTAAACGAGCTTTCAGAGAGTCACCACCAGCTGTGGATCTGCTGGAGGTGGTTGGAACTGCCAGTACAGGCCACCACAGGCACATGGCACAGCACAACCCTCTGCCACCAACACTGAGGCACAGACATCACATAATGCCAGAACACAGACTCTACTGTGTTGTGTAAGATCCCATCTTTGGAGCCAACACACTATGATTTTATGGTGGAAAGAAAACTGCAAGCTGTGTGGAATTTCCTTTTAGGTGTTTTTTCGTTTTGTTGGTTTGGTGGTATTTGTTTTTTTCAGCACAATGCAAGTTTGTGCAGCTTTTATGTGGGAGAAAGGAAATCCTTTTCTGTTTATGAAGATATGTTTTATTCTGTGCTTAACAACTGATCAACTTGTTTTTCCACAACACACAGAATATAAATTGACTTAGAAGGCTTCATGCTATCTTCAAGGAAATATGTTTGCAGTTACCACCGTACTGCTGGCTTTGAGATGGGTATTATTACGCCTTTCTCCACCAATATCAGCTAGTAATCCCATCAGAGCTCATTACTATCTGTAAGGCCCTCTGTAAGCCTATTTTTATGATACTTTTAAGGTGCTTTTACTATCTTAAGTCAATTGTTAATAAGTGCAGACTAATTTATCAGGCTCTTTGCTCTTTAAGAGTTGGATCTCTGCTTTGCACTGGAAGGTCTTTGTGTCTTCTGGAAGGCAGAGTGAGACTTCATTTGTCTAGCTTGTTGTTTTAACTCCTTTAAATAATTGTAACTTCCATGTCCTGACTGCTTTTTTTTGCTTAGAATCCTGTAAAAAGCGTACTGAAATAGGCAGCACTTGCACCTCCAGCATGTGTTATTCGAGCATGTTGTCATCCACTGTTGGGATGTGCAGACAGCAGCTGCTGGTCATTCCTGCAGAGCTGACTGCCAGGATGAATACGGTGAGTGGTAGATGCTTGGAAAAAGCAGAGTAATGTAGGATTATGGGAGTCTAACTAAGCAGATCCTATCCTGAGATATACAGTTGGCAGATGTATTTAACGCCATAGATACAGAGTGTGTAGGGTCTAAGGATGTTATACACTCTTTAAATAATTTCAATGATCCATGGGACTTTCTGCTTCAAGCTCTGAAATCAGCTACTTTGTACCTCAGAGTGGAGGAATGAAAAACACCTGGGATAAGCTGCTGCTTATCTGTTGCATAGGGAATTATCTAGGGGAACTGTATATGCCTCAGATGTTGAGTGCTTTCTGTTTTTACGAAACTGCTGTTTGCCTAGATCATCTGCTTGTAAAGAATTGATTTTTGTATTTGGTTGTTATTGTGTTCATTGTGTGCATTTCATAGCAAAGCACATGTAATTATCCATGGATTTGACAAAAAAAGAACAGCAGAATCAATCTGGTTCCTCTTACAGTGATGCTATATGTAATATATATTATATATGTGTGTGTGTATCCATGTGTATATATATATGTATATATATACATACACACAATTGTAGTAGTGTTGTAATCTTATGGCTACAGTTCTGTAATTGCAAAAGTCCTATATGTATGTTTATATATTTAGTATTCTGGAAGCTCTTGTTTCTGGAAAAGGAATAATGTAAAAGAATGGTTATGTGTATTTTTTTCCGCCTTTGAGATTTGAAACTCTGCTGTCTAATGATACTACCATAAAATCTACAGCTCTTTCTCTGTGCCTTCTTAGCACACTACCTGTATTGTTATAGTCAAGCACTTCTAGTAGACTGCAACTGTGTGGTAAGTTCTAAAGATTAGGAAGTTAAAATGTTAGCATTTAGCCTAGTCTTTTAGAGTCTGAAATCTAACCAACACAGAGAAAGATTACATAAAGATTAGATTCCCTTGAAGCAAATCTGGATGAAAGAATCAGACTAGTGATGGTTTTTAATAGGACTGAAAAGTAATCAGTGCAGAAAAGTAAAGTAAGAATTAAGTAGGGGGAACACAATATTTGTTTACTTATTGACACAGATTCTGAAAAAGAAAGAAAATACTTTGAAGCATGTGCTAAAATACATTTACAATTTTGTACTTATTGGATACTGACACCATTGAAAGTTAGATCTGGAAGAGGTCAATTATCTTAATTTTTAAACATAAGGAGATTTATTTACAAATTGGGGCTAGAAAGAACATTTGGTCGTAAATTCCGGCAGATGTTGCCCTAAATACTCTTGTTCTGCCTATAAACAGTGTAACCAAGAATGAGAGATTTGCCTTCAATCTTGCAAACTGCCTTAGAAATTGAGATAAGCTGAATAATATGACAGTGCTTTCACCCCTTTCCAGAATATATTTTAATGAGCCTGTTTATTTTGCTGTCCTTGGGTTTTATTGTGGTGACTTTCTTATATACAAGCTTAAGACCTTAATATCTTCTTTACTGTAATATGTATGAGTTTATATTATTTATAGATGTTTACATAACCTGCAATAAACATTAATCTGGCTAAGTAGTATCATATGCTCTTACTATCTATTTCTTAATGCTTTATTTCTTTGTCTCTCCTTATTTTATCATCATTGGTTGTTCAATGCTTCCAGTCTTTTCTCATTTTAAGCTACAGAAATTTTAGTATTTTCCACTTTCAAGAGTCAAGTCAAAGGCAAAGACTTAAAAAATATACTTTTTAAATGGATCAGTTGTATCCTCTTGAGCACGTAGACACAAAAATACCCCATACTGCACTGTTTTCTGAATTCAGTCAGTTATGATCCCTGATCCCTGCTTTACAGCCACTGGTAAGAGTTTATGGTATGTTTAATTTCTGTGACTCCCAGTGAATACTGCATGTTCTTATGAACTGAAATTATTCGTCTGATATTACATGAGTGGCACAAGCACTTACTAAAAAGTCCTTTATTAGAGGGTACCTTTTGGCAGCTACTGTGTTCGAGTTTGTTCTTGTGATCACTTTGTGTGACCCCTGGTAGTGTGCTTGTATGATGACTGAAGGTTATCTTTGGATTCACACTTTCCTAGTGAGATATCATCTGATGAATATATTCCATGCATTTCACTAGTACAGTCCAATTTTGTTGTAATTATACTGCAGTTTATTTTTTACAAAAGCGGTTGTTTTTTCTGTCATCTCCCAACTAACATTTGCAACAAGCACTGTGTTTATGATGGTTTATTTATTTTTATTATCTAGGTAGCATATACGTGACTCTAATACTTAACTTCCTGAGTAAAAATGTGCCCTTCTATGACTATATTAACCATTTTATAGTGGCTGGTGCATTTTCTGATACATTGTAAAACACAGTATAAGATTTCAGGAAAGCTAGACTTCGGGACAGCTAGCTAGACTTTTTGACAGTAAGCTTACAATAGTAGATTTCAGCCAGAATTTTCAAGCATTAACTCAAAATTATGATGTCATCTGGTAATAGCATCTACAAATGTGAAATTGCGTAATATGCTGTAAAACATAGTTAGACTGTTTGCTTATTTTGGCTGCTGGCCTCAGTCAGTTGTATTTGAACAGAAGAAACTTTGTTCACTTTGGAGGTTTCATGGTTGCAGTTCATTTGCGTTTGGTCTTCTGACGGGTTGTGGCCATTCTGTATTTTCTTGTCTTTATAACCTAGATATTTTGTGACAGGTCTGCAGCAGAAAGTGAGAGATTATTGTGCTTGAGAGGAGCACAATGTTCTCAGCATTTCATGTAACCTTAAAGGTTGATCCTGTTCTTAAGGGGATTAAAGAGAGGGAGAAGCTTTGGCTCAAGCAACAAGGAAAGATTTTCGTTTGAACTTTTAAGGACTTTCATTAATGGTTTGATAAGACCTTAATTTTTTTTCTAGTTGGTAACTGTTGCACTGTCAGACACAAAAGAAACACGCAGATTCCAGAGCAGGTCAGAACTTTCCAGGCAGGACCAGTAAAGAGGACCTGCCTTTTTTTATTTACTTATTTTTATATCTTTCTTAAGATAATCGTGGATTGGTCAATGAGGTTACTACCTCTACAGTTTTACAGGATAATGACACAGTCTATCATCTTTCTCCACCTTAGGAGAAAGGAATGAAAAACAATTTAGAAGTTCAAAACAATCTAGGCCGGGTAAGAAAACATGGACTATGTTTATAGAAAATGCATGAGAAATTCTACTACTGAAGTAAAGCATAGAATACTGTAAAAACCAGGGCAACAGGTAACTTTATGAAATATTTTCTATATTAGATCCTATCATGTCTCTTGTAGACTGGGACAGCTGTTTCGCAGTTGTCAGGTATCTTGCTCATATATTGCTGGCCATTTCCTCTAACATGCCCGTGGAAAGGTTGTTTTGTCCTAGTGTTTTGGGATGACAGTAGGGAATCATGTTCCCTGAAATCTTCTCATTTCAGATTCATTTCAAAGTTTGGTAACATCAACAAAGTGTCTTGAGCATAGCTTGTTTTGTAGGCTGTTTCTGAGGGATTCTGCAAGCTTACACGTTGGCTCTAAGTCCATTTGCTCTTTTGTTATGCATTACACTTCTTCCATAACTTGTGTCTGTAAATGTGTTCTGTTGGGAACCACATTAACATCTTTCTGTTCAATAGTCAACTCTTAGCTGTAATTTTTGGAAGAAAAAGGCATTAGAATTAAAAGTGAAGAATGCAGATAAAATTCATCAGAACTGTGACATGGAAAATAAAAACTATCAGCCAGATTCATTTGCATCCCTTGATGAGATTCAGATTTGATTAATAAAGGTAAATTGTGTAGAACTAATGACTTTTATTAACTGTTTAATACCTCTTGGTATAATTTTTCTTAATTGTGTTGTATGCTAGGAAGAGAGTACATGTTAAAGCTATTAAGATACAACTTACAATGTGTCAGAATTTTCAGAGAGAAATATATAGGAACTAACAGATTAAAACAGTGTTTTATGTACAGAGATTTTGTTGCTCCTCTGTTTAGAATGTCTATACTATCTGCAGACTGAGAAAATCTAAAAATTTTGCATTTCATAATTGAAAGACAGATGCAAAGTTTAAAAAGAAAGAGATATCAGGCCCAGCTATGTTCTAAAAACAAAACGCCTGTCACCCTATCTAGCAAAGCCAAGGAGAGTCTGCATTTCTTTATCTCTTGCTCTGTTTTCTGGGAAGGAGTTAATGAATTATTCTGAATGCCTTGAAACACATTTCCAGATTCACTTATTGTTGTTGTTCTCCTGCACTTCTTTCCCCTCCCCCTGAGTGTAATTCCTCGGCTCAGCTGAGAACAGAAAACATTTTGTTTTTTCAAATTCTCCTACAGATCTGTCTTTATTTCCTTCCTCCCCCATGTTCTTTCTGTTTTTTTCCCTTATGTGGAATGCTGCTTGTGCCCTTCTTGTTGACTTCAAGCTTTTCTTGATTTCATATTGCTACCAAGTATCCAGTCTTGAGTGTTGCCTGTCAAAACTTTGGCTAATAATTCTAATTTGAATAACTGGTGATACACTTTGGTTATAGTCTCCTGTCATTTGGGATCTGTTACTTAACCAATAGATTTAGATGTCAGACAACATTTTATATACATCTTTTATGTTTAGCAGTGTGGAGGGTCTGATTAAAGGTCTTCTGAAACCCATGGACAGCTGTGCAAGTTTTATAGTAATCAATTTTTTTTTTTCTGGTTTTAGAACATGGGGGCTTGTTTCCTTATATTACTTCAGAAGATGGTAAAACACAGGCCAAAATATTGTCTGGATCAGCTATCAATCTTAGTCTTTGATAAAACTGGAAATGTGTTGCACTTTCTCCGAGTAATCCCTTCACAGGTTTGATTAGTCCTGAGCCCTCTTTAGAGCTGTATTAGTAGGCTTCTGGAGCATTCAAGTCAGACTGATTCTCTGCTTTTCAAATTACTGTTCTGTATAGTAAAGAAGACTATAGTAAAGAAAGGAGCAGTTAAATGATAACATAATGTATACCCAGGTCTCCTCTAAATAACTGTTAATTGTGTACTCACAAGAGAGAATTAGAAATACATAAGCCATGAACAATGAAACAGAATGTTGAACACATCTTGTGTACAGAAAAAGTTCTTTTCCCTTCTTTTAACCATTCACTGGTTCTTCATACTTTCAGAATGAAAATATGAAAAGAATGAAAATACTTGCTTTATATATGTATAAATAATGTGTTACAAGACACAAATTTGAAGTCATTCAGGGGGGTAGCACAGTGTATACTTTTACCTTTATCTTATATTCCTCAGGAATTCCTGATCCCTTTTGTGCAAATACTGTATATCTTGCATGGGTAGAATATTTCTGTATGGTGAACACTCTTCAATCCCAAAAGTATAACAAGACACAAAAGCAAACAAAAGTTGAAACAAGACTAAAGGAAGGCACAGTGCTTAGTAATTAAGGCAACTATCTGTTGAAACAGATCTGTTGAACACCTGTTATATGTTTGTAAGCTTTTTTCTCCATATCTTTAAAGATACACAGTCTTTTCAAAAGATGTGACTTAATTAGAATTTATTGTGTTTTTTTGGGAATTTCCACATAAAGTGTTGTCAAATATGTAAGAAAGTGAAGACAGAGGGTTACAATGGTGGTGGCTTGCTTCAGTATCTGAGAACCTATTGGAAGGGGGAGCAAGGAGAGGCTGATGAAGACTCCTCTATTAGACTATTGAAGAAACCATCCTAACAACTTTCAGAAAAATGGTTCCTGAACCCATTTCCACAATTGATCGTGCCGTATATTCTCATCTTTGAGATGCCCTGTGGCTGCATCTCAGAGTTCTTCAGTATCTGATTTGAAAACTAGTGGCATTGCTTTGTTCTCTCTCCAGTCCCAAAACTGCTGGTGGCAGTCATGATAACGTGATGGTCAGGGAGATCATTAGAGCTGGCCTTGGAAGTGCATATTAAAGCACAGGCAGAACTACCTAGCAGGGTGCATAAGAAATGTCAAATCCGTTGTTTTGTTAAATATCACCAGGCAAACTGACCAAGAGAATGTACGAGTCTGGCTTATGCCTGCTACTGTAAAGGTACTGTGAAAGTACATCCAAGTGGTTAGTACACTACAAACCATTTAGAGCTTTCTACTATATTAGACAAGTCAAATTAATTTCTGGTGATAACCAACAGCTTTTTTGTGGATTGAAACAATTCTTTCCTTAATACACTGCAGAAGTCTAATTATTTTTTTTCTAAGTGTCTAAATTCTGGTAAACTGAATGAGCTCAGAAATTCAATTGTATTAGTGTCAGCCTCTCACTGAAAAGTACTAAGCAGTCATACAGGGTTTGGGATTTCAGATGCTTGTATCTGTCAAATAATTGCTTCTTAAACCTTTCCATTGCTTCATTAAAATACAGAAATGAGGGAAACTTCTGAAGTATTTGAAATACAAAGTTGTAAGAAAGATTTGCTTTTGTTTACTGTCTCCTGTATTTTTTTCCCTTAACTTCAAAGAGAAACTGGTCTATCACCAGTTACTCAAATTGTTTTAGTTTGTTTTTAATGAGAGAGACTGCTCTTGGCAGTCTTTTGGAAAATCTTGGACGTGGAGGAGGGAGGAACTTTATGGAACTGAGCTGTGCTTTAATCTTACTTCTGTGAATATCACTTTCCTCTCAGTTCCAGAGAAGCAGCCAGAAAGAAAAACAGCCACTGCACAAGGGGAAGGAAGAGAAGAACAGGGAAAGACAGGGAAAGGAAACAAACACAGAAGTCTCACATTCTTGGAGGTGATTTGAATTTAGAAGAAACCCTTGCATGAGCTTGAGCTTCTCAGATTTTTGGGAGCCAGTCCAGTGACGGCCAAACAGTACCATGATGCACCTAGAGGTGTCCTGTATTTGCACACAGTGCCTGTTATTTATTAAATGTCCTGTTGCAGTTGGCACTGCTTTATGCAAGCAGAACAAGGGTGGCATGAGTGCCTGCAAATACTGCCTTGTATGCAAGTATTAGCATAAGATGTTAAAACTAATTTCAGGGATACTTTGGAGGCCCAAATCTCTGTTTAGTGCCTTCTTGCTTTGTCCTTCTTTTGTCATCGTAACTGAAAGTGACCAGTGTGGATTGTCACCAGCAGATTTGTGGTGACATAAGGAACTGTACAGGTGTTCCTCAAATTGCAGTGACTGAAACATGGGACAGAGGTTTCTTTCATTTTTGCTTGTCTGCTCTTACTCCCTGCTTAATGAGCATTTCAGCTACAATGGAGAAGAAGATCAGCATTTTTGCTACTATTATGCCAATCCATTCCTGGCATGAATATATGTAGTTTTCAAAAGTATGAAGACACTTGTTTCTGGTCTAAAACAGACAAACAAGCACACACTCACACCCCCATGCCCCCAAGACACACATTAAACAATCTCCAACAACAGATTTTGCAGTAATACATTTCTGTGAAGCCAGAAAGGTTTTGCCATCAGATCTCTCTTAGAGCAAATGAACAACATTACTGATCACTCTATGAAAGATGCAGGGAACCAATAGAGAGTGTGATAAAATGTGTTAGCATAGTGGTGAGGTTTTGTATTTTGGTAAGCATTCCATACATGCGAAGTGTTCCCTAATGGACATTTGAGGTTATTAATTCTTAACCACATTTGTCACACAAGTCTGACATGCTGGGGAGTGACTGCAGAAAAAGTTAACTCGAAATTGATGATTTGTGTTAGGAAGCTGGAAAGAAAACCTGAACTGTTCTCCTTCCAGTGTAAAATTTGTAAATGCAATGTGATGATTTTTTTGTTTTGTTTTGTTTTCTCTTTTCCACTTACAGAATCACTGAAGATGTTTTTCTGTAAATGTTTTTGGCATGTTAGAATAGAAGTTAGTTTTACACAATTGAATTTTTTTCAGAATTTCCTTTGTGGCACCCTATGCAAGAGTCCTGTTGGCTGAAAAAACAGGAGATAGATCACTATAAACTTTTTGGGAGGTACAGATTGTTTATGTGTCATTTACTGCTGGAAATGTTGGAAGAAAAATGTTATTTTCAGTACTGAAACAGTAAAACCGTGTGTGGCTGTCTGTAAGGGAAATAAATTTTCACACAAATTCCATAGATATTCTCTTTTTCTGGGGAAAAAACTTTGTATTGTGCTCTGTGTTGAAAAAAACCTTGTGATCTGTAATAGAATGCGACACTTAAAATAGATATGCTCATGATGGGTTCAGTTTTATGTATTCTGCATTTTTAGTTGTAAGAGGGCTATTTTCAGTGCAGTAGCTGTAATGGAGAGCCATTATCCACTTACCTCACCCAGGGATGGGAGTCCAGTAAGGGATACTGGCTGCTGGGGTGAGCTGGTATTTACAAAATGGTTTTTAACACAGTTGGAGAGAAGAGTGATAGAGAGGAGAAGAGAGTTTTCTGTGTGCCTGTGGTTGCTCACCATCACTGGGACCCTTTTGCTGCGGAAATGGCGCAGGCTCTGCAAAATCACTTAGCTGGAGTGGGCTGTGATTTCATCCCTAATGCTTCTGCTGCACAAATTCAGCCTGAGGAAAACACAGTGTCTGCCTGTGAAGACGTATGACCAACATGGGAGTTTTCTTAGGTGGTTGTTGAATGATTTTATGATTTGAGAGAACCAAAGCCCCTCATGTTTCCTTATGAGATTTTGTGAATATCCACAACCCACTGTTCTTGGTTAGGTTAAAACCAGACTATTGTTATGCTGTGTTATTTTTAATAAGGCTTGGAGTATAATTTATGTTAGATTAAGTACCTCTATTAGGTATATCTCAATATTGTAACATAGTGTGAGGTACTCTTCTGTAGGAATCTGGAAATGTCAGAACACATAGGATCTTCAAATCTGAAACCAGCAATTTCTTCCATAATAATCCTTATCTTTTATTGACGATAGGAAACTTTGACACATAATGCACATATTCATTTTTAGCATAACTCCTTACATCAGTTTTTCAATAGCACATGAATTCCAGTCTTGTGTTACCATTACAATCTTTTTTTTTATTAACACTGCAAATATTTGGAAATGTAGTTACAATGCAAATGCATTTCATTTTTTTGCTTTAGCATGAAAATCAAACGTTTTTTGTGGGACAAAAAACTGCAGAATACGAAGAAAACAGTTTTGCAAAATACGTTGCATTATTTTGCTTGTAGATAATGATATTAAAAACAATTGTGAATACAATCTACAAGATTGCTGTATTTCAGTTTACATTTGCAATACAATAATAATGATTACTATATTGTTAGAGGACTGTTAGTTGCTCTCAGCCATATTTTAACTGAAAAGAAAATTCAGTTTGCAGAAAACAGTTTGGTGGTTTGGGTTTTTTTCTTACAGTGTTTTGCATGTAAGAAGCACAATCTGGGAACAGGCATGAGGAGGGGAAAAAATACAATGATAAAATCATGCTTTGATGTGATTAGGGATGACAGCTCCCACAAAGTTATTGCAATATAGTTTCATAATAAACCTTATTTATCAGTAACATTGTTGGTTGTATTTATAACAAGGGAACTAAGTGAAATAAAACACCATGTTTTAACCATAATGTCTAATAATATCTGAAGATGTCTGACTGAATTGGCTGGCTTTGTTTTGCTTAAAATTAAGCTGTTTTTATCATCCAGTCTTCTTGAGCTTTTGTATGTGTATGTGTGGTTATGTCCAAATTAGCTTGATCTGTGTTCATAGTAATTTCCTTTGAAGTGCTGGAGTGCTTAGTTTTGTAAGTTTATCCATCTAATTCCGTAATAAAGGTAATCAGTAACTTACACTCCCTGTATTATTTATTTGAGATATTCCTTCAAGGAATCAGTAGTATAAGGAGAGTTTTCTAAACATGGACTGATCTGTGTGAGTGTGGCTTAACCATATGTATACAGCATTGCCAGTAGTTTATATTTTATGTTGAACAACAATTTCAGCAAATTGCCAGCTCTGATGTCACTCCTTAAGGTTATCAGAGTCTTTAAAATAAATCAAAATAATTCTGGTCTTGCACACAACGATAATCCCTCTTCAATTTAATGATGTCTTAAATTGCAATTTTCTTTTTAAATGTTTTGAAAGAAGGAATGGGTGTCTAAAAGGCAGGTTAGTTACAGTAGCCATCCCAAGAAAAGGCAAAGGGAGAAGGAGTAGTCAAGGGAAGTGATGACCTATGATGAGGTTCATAGCTAGCTAGTATTTCCAGATGTGGAAAAGTTGTGTGATGGGATTAAGTTTTATTTTAATTAGTTCTTGTCATATTTATCTTCTAGTCTGACTGGAACACTTTTAAATTCTTTGAAAAGCTTTATTTCCTAGCCAAAAAAAAAAAAAAATCTCACAGTCAAAACCTGGTTACAATTGATTTCCTTTTTCCTTGTTTAGGGTTTCATTTCATCATTTTTGCTTACTTGAACACTCCTCCTGGTTTCTAGTTTTCTCTCTTGAAAGTTTTATCTTTGATCTAGCTACAGTAATTGCAGAATATTCAAGAAATTGTCTGAGGTTCTGACTTGAGGTATGCAGGGAAAGAATGAGAGAAGTCCATGGTTCTATGTAATAGTCCGTGAAGGTGTCAGATTAGCTTCAGGCTGCTGGACATTATCTTAAAAAATTAGTTCCTGGTTTAAACTTAATGCGTGTCTTTATAATATATTTTAGCTTCATCTACATTATTTGAAAATCTGGTTGCACATTTAGCTGAAAGTAAATCCAGGATACTCTCTGTGTGGGCTATAAAGGGCATATTTGATTTTCTGTTGTAGAGGTTGAAAAAGGTGTTGAATATTTGGTTTACCAGGATATCATTATAGAACCAGTGTTTCTTTGTGACTGCTTACTGAAACAGTCTCAAATCCGGAACAATTTTATTCAGTCACCTTCTGGAATTCCTATGTTTTCAGAACTTGGTCTCATGTGCAGCTCTCCACTGTACATTGTACTTTGCCATGTCTCTGCAATGAGACATCACAACTCTGCAGCAATGGTCCTAGGCAATTTTTAAAAAATATCTGGATGTTTCTTAAATCTTATCATCTGAGCCCAGGGTCATCACCTAAACTAATTCAGTTTCTTATTTTGAGAAATTCTTAAATTACAAAGACTGGATTTCTAAATGCTCTTGGTTTCTTTTTTTTCCGTGCTGGAATTTACTATATTTCTGTTTGTCTGTTTGTCTGTCAGTGAGACCTGTCTTGTTGAGCATCTTTGTAAGTGTTTGTTTTATGCAAAGTGCTATACTTTATCTGTTATGTATTTGTCTTGTCTTGGTATCTTGCTTTCAATTTTTTTACTTCAATATTGAGGTTTCTAAAGAATCTCACAGAAGAGGATCCTGTTTTACTGCTATTTAAGTCAGGAGAGCTATGATCTCTTGTTTAGGTCTAGAAGAACTAGGAAAAGAACTTTTCTAGGGAAATAAGAACTTCAGTATCCTTTTACAGTAGGTAACACAGGAAACCCAACCATATTTATTTAAATAGCTAAAATGTCTTGGAAAAAAAAAAGCAAAACATACGGCTTTAGCAACTTAAATAAGTGAAATGAGAACTTGGAAAAAAGAAGTCCTTCAGAAATCAGATTTGAAATGGTCGATGCAATAGATGGAGATTTTGCAAGCAACAGAAGCACCACTGTGATAGATGAGGCAGCTGGTTTAGAGCTGGTTTAGAGCCTTCTCAGTGCCCCAGCCCTTGGGCAGGGTTCTCACTTCAGTTAATCAAGACTGAATCACTCAGCTGCAAACTGAATTTGATCCTCCGCCAAGCTGGCTCAGGGCAGGCAGGGTGTACTTGCTCCAGTGCCTGCACGGATACATCCCTGTGG
The DNA here is from genome assembly GCA_034509425.1 of Eopsaltria australis. Classification (NCBI taxonomy): domain Eukaryota; kingdom Metazoa; phylum Chordata; class Aves; order Passeriformes; family Petroicidae; genus Eopsaltria; species Eopsaltria australis. The sequence continues at coordinate 153,307 of JAVTVJ010002259.1, read as the reverse complement.
CTTCCAGGAGAAATGGAACAGCTGCTTCAGGGCAGCATGGTGCTTAGGCTGATAAACCTGCAGCTATCAGCACACAGGCCCATGCAGAAGCACACCCACACACCACTGCACATGCACACACCCCCATTCCTATTTCTGTCTTATTCTTGTGATGTTATCCTTCCGTTGCAGGAATCCTCCTTCATCCTGTTACTCAAGACAGTGAAAGAGGACTCTTGATTGGTCTTGTCTTTTACAGATTTTCTGTACAAAAAGTCTTGATTTAAGTTAAGTGGTGAGTTAAACTAATGTCAGGCAGCTCAGGTCAACATGTGAAAGGGAGCCCCAAAAACCCCAGGATGCTGACAGCTTAACAGTATTTTAAGGGAGTTGTGGGAGCTGGAGCTACAGAAGTGCTTGAGGTCTCAATCAATCATGCGTGCTTCAGTATTGATTCATAGGATAGATGCTTTCACTTGGGCTAATTAATGAAAGTAATTGAGGTATAATAACCTGAGCTAAATGCTCCAGTGAAGTCTACCATGACTTAACAAGTTCAAATTAGGTAAATTTGCTTGGTAAATATTTTTATTTTTGGAAGACTTCCTAATGCCATATGATAACTGGTATGAAGGTGTGTTCTTAATCTAAAATAAAGATCAAGTGCAAGTGGTAGGTTGACCTTGGCTGGATGGCAGGTGCCCACCAAAGCTTCTTTATCCATCCCCTCAGCTAAAGGTTCCTCGATCAGCAGAGGTGCAGGGAGGGGTCACTGACATGTTACAAAAGTGTCATGGGCAAAAGTGTCAGTGTCATAAACCCAATGCAGCACAACAATCTGCAGGCTTGCAGTTTTTCCTTGGTGATAATTGTGGTGAAAAAGGTAATAATTTAATTAGAATAAACCCTTTGTTTATTCTAATTAAATTGGTCAATGATGTAGTTCAGCATGTGGATCTGTCAGTTCCTCCAGTAGGATCTTCTCAAGTTGTTTCTCTTTCTAATGTAACACTTCGGTTGTCATAAGGTGGCTTATATGTTCTTATCTTTCACAGCATCTCTGGTAAGCATTAAATACAGCTGCTGTTTGTGAAGAATGGTACCATAGTTTTTGCTTTCTTTTGGGTTTTGCTTAGTCAAATGTAAACATGCCTTTTTTGAGTACAATTAAATTCCTTTTGTATTAACCAGTTAAAAAGGTACATGTGTTCTTGAAGGCCTTTCAGAATCTGGATTGATACACATATTAGTCCGTGGCAGTATTACTGCTTGGCTGCAGCGTTGTACATAATTTTGCTTATACTAGGAATGTCAGTGTTTAATTGTAGTTATTTCTCAACAGTTTTTCTTGGAGAAGGACATGATTTGTGAGCATGGTAATAAGTGCATATGACGTTTTACACTCCATTTAGTTGGAAGCAGCTCACTTATGTAGAAAAGATAGAATTTTAAAAAAATTCCCAAAAAATGTTTCATCTGATAAAGCTGTTTTTCTAATTCTGGTGATCAGTTCTAAGGAGTTAACTATACTACAAACCTAAATTTTAGAAATATTCACATAGGTAACTTTCCAACTGTGAATTGTGAACTGAATCCATTGTAGTATTTCTTTACTGTTGCTGTGTTTATTTATGACTGTTAAAGCACCTGTGTCATTTAGACAGGGTTGTGTTAAAATCTTGGAATGTTCATAGCAGGACCCACTTTAGGATTTATGGCATTACTAAGAAAAGACACATTCTCAAGGGGAAGTGCTGCCAGTTTCTCTGTATCTGCAGAATTACATAAAAATCAGAATGAGTCTGTATGGGTTGGAACTGGGAGTTTTACTAATATCTGAGTGTTTACATTAAAAAGTGGCAAACCTTTTCAAAGACCGTGAGATAGTGTTTGTAAATATGCAAAGGCAATTGTAATGCATTTCTTGGCAAGTCTTATGCAAAATGAGGTGGAATCAGATATTGACTTAATGTATAAAATATTAATGTGTATATATACCATTTTGTCTCATCAACAAAACTGAGTTTTACAATTAGCTGATAAATACAGAGGCTAGTAAAGGGAACTGCAGTAACAGTTCTTACTCTCTGCAGTTTGTTTAGTTATTTGTGACATGTCCTAGCTGTGCTGTCTTTAAAACATGCATCACCACTCTCATAAGGAAAATGAAGTTATTTGCATTCCTCAATATAGACAGGAATTAAATATGTGTGGATAGATATCTTACTAAAAAGGGAAATAAATCAGTAATTAAACTGCACAGATGGGATAGAGATAATTAAAATATATATAAAAATTGGCTTTACAAGCCATAAAAAGAAACCCATCTGTTTTAAAAGAAAATACAACCAAGTATAAAATCAGCTTGACTTGTAAATTTTTTCATAGCTCTTGAACATCTGTGCAAAGCACTTTACTAGTGTAAGTAATGATGGGTTTGCTTTTATCAGCAAAGATTTCATTTACAGGAGTGGAAGGCTATAAATACAATACAGACACTGCTGAGCCCACAAGTCTAACTTGGATTGCTTCCACTGGAAGTTCGTTACAGGGGTGCTGCTGTTCTGCTTTGAGGCTTTTATTAGTGCAGGCTCCTGTCTCCATGTCACATCCTGCCTGAAGGTCATAGGAACAGTCATCATCTGCATAAGCACACCTTCTGAAGAAAATAGTAGGTAGGAATTAATTTCGTGAAAGAATTTTTTATTGCATTTCTTTTCCTTCCAGATTTTGCATATGTTTGCACAGCAACACTATATTGACCATTGCCTTCTTCCTTTCATAGAATTTCTTTTGCCTTTCAGGACTTAAATTTATCCAGAGATTAAGTCCATAATCCAGAGAAGCCATTTTCCATTTTGCTTTCCTCAATTGTCAGATTATGGTGTTTTCTTCTACATTTTCATCATATCATGTCATATCATATCATATCATATCATATCAGTTCAAATCTGTGGTAATACATTGCAGGAAAAATACATGAACTGCCTAGTAGCATGAAGTGCCTGTAGAGCCTAAAGCACCCAATGCATTTTTGGATACTTAGGAACACAGCTGAAACCCAAGAGGCTTCTCTCAAAATATGTCTGGCCAAAACTGAGGAGAACTAAATTTTGAAGTTAACTGTTATCTGCAGTAAAATGTCTAATTGCCTTACTTTTCTAATAGAAATAAATCTTTTGTTTTCCTGTATAAACCATGTAACTCTCTGATGTGAAATGAACATTAGATTGATCCACATTTTGGCTGATGCCATGGAATATTTTTTCTCTTAATGGGGTAAAAAACCTCCTATGACTGCAGTTTAAAGGTAATAGAAAATTAGATAAAAAGAGAGAAGCATATGTATGTAAAATGATGAAAAGGTATGAAAAAATCCAGTATTTTAAATCTTAAGCAATTTTTTAAAAGTTAAGCAAAATGTTTAAAATCTTTACACGATTTAATTAGTACTTGAGCAGCTACTAATCTAGTAACAAACCCCAAGGAGTCTATAGGGACAAAATTGATAGAAAATTTTGGTAAACAGAATGCCTCTGTCATCATGCTTATAGTTTTGATCAGGTATTTATTTGTTTTTTGCTTTAGTGAGCAGAAAGAAAACTTAATTCTGTTTAAAAAGACCAAGGTTGCTCTGCTCTTTCACAGTCATATGCAATTATTTAGTATAGCCTGCACTAATTGTGTTGCTGTTAATTATGGGCTGCATAAATCTTCTTGTGAAAAGGCTTTATTTTCTTTGCTTATAATTTTGCGAGATTTGAACCATTAGATCTAAAATTTTCTATGCTATGAAGAGATTTGTTAAAAAATATTATCATCCTTTGAGGAACAAGATTAGAGGAATTCTATTGCTGATCTGTATTAAGGAGAACAGAAATGCCTTCTAACAGACAAATTGCTTCACATTTATACTTGGGGTGACTTCACTCATTACCTCACTGCAGTGATTTGAGGGGATGAAATGGGAGGGACTGAGGAGGAGAAAAAATTCACATGAGAATGCAGATAGGAAGAGAATGATGAAGTGGGCACTGCAGCTGGCAGAGGAGCACTGGCCAGGGCTTTAAGCAGAAAATGCAGTAGGAGTGATCACAAGTACCAACAGGAACAGGAACAGAAGATATGTAGGGTTTAGAGCATTCACCTTCTGGAGCAGACAGTTGGAGTTTTCATTCCTACACTCCTTTCTGTTCATCTGCAACTAAAACCAGTCTGAAAGGGTTTTTTCTAATTTGCCTACATTAATTCAAAAATTAAGCACGTGCAGAGGATTTAGTATTTAATTAAATTAATAGTAGCAGCCAGGCATCAAAATGGCCCTACCTGACTATTTCTGACCCAGGCTTGAACCTTTGTGCTTTGAACTTGCTAATCTTCCAGCCCTAGGCTGCCATGTCCCACACCTTTGATCCTTAACTTCATTTGTAAAGTGAAAATTAGATAACAGCGATTATTTCTGTAAGATGGATGGAATAATGGGTACTTGCTTTTAAGTTTTGTGTCTTGGAAAGGAACAGAAAATTACACCCAGAATTCAGTAAAGAATAGAAGCACTGAAAATTCCTACACTTAGAAACTGAGGAAATTCAGGCTTAATCCTTTCATTGCATCAATGTTTTTGAGTTTTTATAAGAGAAAAAATGTGTATGAAGAGAGACAATGCTTTTGTCAGGCCTACTCAATATAGGTGGGAAAATTTGGTCATGCAAGCCCCTTTCAAGTCTGCAATACAACATTAATATCCAATTAAATACAACTTGAAAATAATTATTTGGCACTTTCATTACATAAAATTACTTAGATTGTCTGAGAAAAAACTTCAGTGAGTGGGAGGGAGTGTTGACAGGATGTGAAATGTGATGGAGTAGTTTATTCCAATGGGATTTTATGCTATGGGTGGTCTTTTTTGTTTACAGAGAATGAAAATTGAATTTTATTTTATACTTCTAAAATACAATAATGTAATATTTTTCTAAAGGACCCTGTGTTTCCTAACTTTTGAGTCTTAATTTTCAGACTTTCACTGGGCCGTGTCAAACTTCATGAGGTTCTCATGGGCCCAAGTCTTGAGGTTGTCCAGGTCCCTCTGGATGACATCCTGTCCTTCAGGTGTGTCAACCACTCAGCTTGGTGTCATTTGCAGACTTGCCAAGGATTCACTTGATCCTGATGTCTGTGTCACTGATGAAGACATTAAACTGGTCCCAGTACAGCCACATGAGGGACATTGTCACTGATCTCCATCACAACACAGAGCCACTGACTACCACCTTCAGAATGTCACCATCAATAGATGCTTTAAACTTTAAAGGACCCAGCCGCCACTAAAGAGAAAAACAAAAAATTTAATTTCCGGCTAAAAGATAGCTGATTCTTCTTCTTGCTTGCTGAAACTCAGGAAACAACTGATCAGATCAGCATATTCACAATAGTGGTAGGAATGCTAATGGTTAGGTCTCTAAGTTCTAGTTTTAGTGCATTTTGGCTTACTCAGAGGAAGTTCCAATGCATTATTCTTTCCTCCTTTTTGGTAAGATTAGTGAACCTCATGTATGAATGAGGTCATTTGCACATTTTAGTATATAGCTCTCAGAAGGCAAAGGTTACCTGATTTTGAGGCAGATACTCTTGATACTTCAACCCATCTTCCTAAAATTTGTGTCAATGCAACTTGAGTGTCAATGTCCTTTGTGACTTGCATTCCCTCATTCTACATCTGTCGTCAGTCACAGTAAAGGGCAAATAATTTTGTTACCACATATTTGAATGATCTCTCTAAAAAGTTCTTTGTTGCTTTCCCCATTTTGTTCAGTATTGTAAACAAATGTTGTCAATCTCAGCAGCAGGTTGAGGAAGGTGATTCTCCCCCTTCTCTGCATACAGTGTACTGCATACAGTTCTGGAGTCTTCAGCAGTCTTCTGTCTTTCATGCAGAAAGACATCAACTTGCTGGAGGGAGTCCAGAGAAGGGCCTCAAAAATGATCCAGAGACTGGAGCTCCTATTTTATGATGACAGGCTTAGGGAACTAGATTTGTTCAGTCTGGAGAAGAGAAGGCTCCAGGGAGACTTCATTGCACCTTCCAGTACATGAAGAGGACTTACAAAAGGAGGGTGAACAACTTTTTACATGGGCAGATAATGATATGATAAGGGGGAAGGGGTTTAAATTAAAAGAGGAGAGATTTAGATAAGATATTAGACAGATGTTCTTTACTCAGAGGTTGGTGAGGCACTGGAACAGGTGGTCCAGAGCAGCTACGCATGCATCATCCCGAGAAGTGTTCTGGACCTGATTGCATGAAACTTTGAGCTACCTGGTCTAGAGAAAGGTGTCCCTACCCATGGTAGAAGTTTAGAACTAGAAGGTCTTTAAGGTCCCTTCCAAGCCAAACCATTGTATGATTCTATGATTGCCTAATTTTGCTTTCTACAGGATTTGGTATGTATAGCTGTAACAGTAGTAACAGCTCTCTGTAGACACATGTCCAAGCAGATAAATGCATTAAGTGGGTTTCAAGCAGCTCTTAAATGTTATTTCAACCTGATCATAAAAGAAAATTGTGTAAGAAAGAGTTTCTCTTAATATATGGTGTCACCGTTGTTATGAAATAGAACTATTTGCCACCTTGACAGAGTAGTTATTTACTTAATATTCATCCTATTTAAAAAATGTAATGTCATCCTACAGAAATAGTCTCAGCTATGTATAATTCTGTTCTCAATCCTTCAGAGTATTATAACCTTTTACAGTAAGAGACAAGAGGACAGTAAAATGGATTATTGCCCTTTGTTTCAATTTTTACTCCTTTTCCTGTTCTCTTCTGTCCTATGTACTCTGTTCAAAACACAACTCAAGCCAATGAACAATTTAATAAAAGCTAGAGAAACTAATTTCTGAATTATTTAGGACAATTGGATTAGTTAAATCTGAGGTCCTTAATATTTTTTCTGAATTGTTTTCACCCAGAATTCTCCAAATACATAAACCCCATCTATTTTCTGTACTTCATTGCACCTCCTTGTTTGTTATCTTTTGGAGTTTTTCTTTTTGCTTTGTTTGATTTAAAAATCTATAGTAGAGATAGAACTGCTTTCTGTATATTTGATTATTCTATGACAGAATATTGTGTGTAAACAGAATGATGTGGCATAATGTCAAAGAAGACATTGCATATAAATGATGAATTCCTTAATGAATTAAATCACCAAGCTAGACATACTTCAGTGATTTGCAAGAAAGTCATTATTTCTGAAGAACCAATCAATGAATGTGCAGGTCTTTTACTGTCTGGAAAAAAAATTAGTTTCAAATCTATGACTTGAATAGGAGGGTAATACAACTCTTTTTCATAACATAAGCCTTCAAATCTCTATTAAAACCATTAATATTTTCAGCCATAAAAACATATGAGGCAGTATACAATGGGTTTCAAATTATCACTGTCTAGCTGAAAGAGTTTTTCTTTTCACTAATCAACCTCACTTCCCAATGCAGAAGCCTAACAATGAAGTATCTTGTTAAGGATATTTTATAATACTGGGAGCATGAAGAATTACTGTTCAATCTTAGATCTCCTGTCACCATGAAGCATATAACTCACTAAGCTTGGATTTTTCTTTCTTTGTTTTTAATGTAAGAGCAATTCTTGGTGATGCTATAGGAACACAGTCATGTTAATTAATCTTATATTTTCATACCATCCAGTCAGAAAGCACAACTATGCCTGTGGAAAAGTATAATGGCAATATAATTAGGATTTCTTCAAAGGAAAACATTGTAACAGACATCCTGCCATGCTTATGTTATTTTAATTGGTTGTTTAGCTCAAGGGTGTTCATAATTTATCATAAACTTTAATGGTAATACAATCAGCTGGAAGGAAGCCATACTTATCTCCTTGATTACACCATAAGAAATGAAATCCTAATTTGAACATCCTTGTTTTAATACTCTTTTACTGACATGGCAAGAAGTGAAGACTTGGTTGACAAGGAGGTCATGCTGTTCAGTTTCTCAGCTGGGTAATGACTCGATGCAGTACAAGTGTAAGAAAAATTAAATAAAAAAACAGATTAAATCTGACCTATCATTCAGAAATCTGACAGTATGCAGACTGATTTAAAGCTTTTATGTCAAAGGGATGAAGAAGTGTAACAGGAAGTCTTACTGTACTGATTTTGCCTGTTCTTTCTTCGGAAGAACTTGGATGTCTTGGGTCCTGTAGATCAGTCATTAGCTCCCCAGTGGTAACTTCTGAGAAACTACTTTTAGGTCTACCAGCCACCCAGAACCAGGTTCCAGTAATTCCCAAATTTTGAAGTTGTTAAAAATTTTATGGTTAACCTTATTATAAGAATGATGGAGTACGTTATTAGTGGAGATAGAACAGAGAGCCTTGGTCCGTATTAGGTAGATCTGCTGGCACTTCTGCTTTCTTACTTAATATGAGAGCTTAAAATGTAGCTTGGCAATGCATTTAAGTGTTCTCAAGATGTGCTTACCAAAAAAGAGAATAGTTCATTTTTCACTGGTCTATGTTTATTGTTTTGTTGTCCAAAGATGTTGAAAATCCTGTTGTAAGTATGTTAATGCAATGTGATATGATGTCATACATTTTTTTACTAAACATATTTCTCTCGGAGAAGTTACTAACATTGCATTCTGTAGGCTTGATCTTTGTGATGAGCTCATGCTGACACTTTCCAACAGGCCATTATGAGCTACCCAATTGCTTTTATCCTGAATCAGTAAGGATTCTCACCACAATTGTCCCTTATAATATCATCTTGGATATTCTTATTATCTATGTGTTTAATCCTTCTAGCCTCTTGCTAAGTTCTGAGCTTCAATAGTTTTAAAATTCAATGATTTTAATCTCCCTTCAGTACTTTTTCACACTCATTTTCTGTTTCTCCATTTTGTGTCTGCTGACTTTCTATTTCTTTGTCCTAGTAAAAAATATATGTGTTTTATGTTAATTATTATTTATAAATTATTCATGTTTTATTGTTACTGAATGGCTGTATGTTTCTTCCCTAAAGTTAATATTCCTAACACTAAAAATATTTCACTGGAGGCGGTTCTTAGTCCCAGTTATTCTAGAGGCTTTGCTCCCAGTACCCAGCTCAGTCATCTGCTTCTGGCTGGGAAGGACAGACCCTCCACCCAAGCAGGCAAGACCTGTACATAGTGGGAATACAAAGCCTCACCACTGCATGAGTGAGAAAAGAGGGGAACATAGAGGGAATTGGCTGATATAGTTGCCTAGCTACTCTCCATGATTTTTGAAAAGTAATGGCAGTCAGGTGCTGTCTCTGAACTGGAGAGAGATTAATTCAGTGGGTGATGTGAGACTGATCAGTGGGTAAGGAATTGGTTGAGTCATGACATCCAAAGAGTGGTGGTCAACAGCTCAGGATCCTGATAGAGGGAGGTCAGTGACAAGTGGTGTCCCTCAGGCGTTCGTATTGGGGCCTGTGCTATTTAATGTCTTTATCAGTGACACAGACATCAGGATCAAGTGAACCTTAGCAAGTCTGCAGAAAACACCAAGCTGATGGTGTGAGTGACACACCCAAAGGATGGGATGCCATCCAGAGGGACCTGGACAAGCTCAAGACTTGGGCCCATGGAATCTCATAAGTTTTAACAAGACCAAAGTGCAAGATGCTGCAACTGGGTTGGAACAAACCCCAGTACCAACACTGACTGGGGGATGAGCAGATGGAGAGCAGCCCTAGGGAGAAGGACTTGCTGATGTTGGTGGATGAGAGGCTGGACATGACCCAGCTGTGGGCACTCCCAGCCCAGAAAGCCAAACGTGTCCTGGGCTGCATCCAAAGCAGCGTGGGCAGCAGGGGAGGGAGGGGATTCTGCCCCTCTGCTCTGCTCTGGTGAGACCCCACCTGGAACCCTGCATCCAGCTCTGGGGTCCCCAGAAAGACAGTGTGGACCTTTTTGATAAAGTCCAGAGGAGAGCCACGAAGATGATCCAGAGTGGTGGAGCCATCACCTAATGAGACTGAGAGAGTTAGGGTTGTTCAGCTCGGAGAAGAAAAGGCTCTAGGGAGAATTTAGAGCAGTCTCTCAGTACCTGGAGGGAGCCTACAAGAAAGCTGGAGAGGTACTTTTCACTGGGGCATGGAGTGTGAGGAGAAGGGGGAATGGCTTTGAAACTGAAGGATGATCAGTTTAGATTAGCTATAAGAAAGAAATTTTTTATGATGAGGATGATGGAACACTGCAACAGATTGCCCAGGGCATTGGGAGGTTCTTCATCCCTGCAAATATTCATTGTCAGTGTGGATGAGGCCCTTCTACTTGAAGATGTCCCTGGTCCTTGCAATGGGGGTTGGACTAGATGACCTTTAAAGCTCCCTTCCAATTCAACCTATTCTGTAATTCTGTAATTCCCTCTTACCTCCTGTAGATAAAAAGATATGGCACCTAGAGAGGGGCATTTCTCCCTGGGTCATTGCTTTAATGATCCAAGATTACCACTCATCAGTATTCCCTCCGGGGCAGCCCTTTAAGTCATGGCTGAGTGTTTAAACACACTTCAGTGTGTTTGTGTAATCTATTTCAGAGAATCACATAGACTCAATCAGGTTGGAAAAGGTCCTTTAGATCAAGTCCAACTTCTGACCTAACAACACCTCGTCAACCAGACCATGGCACCCCGTGCCACATCCAGTCTTTATTTAAACACCTCCAGGGATGGGGACTCCATTCACTTCCCTGGGCAGCCCATTCCAATGGCTAATCACCCTTTCTGTGAAGATCTTCTTCCTGACGTCCAGCCTAAATCTCCCCTGGTGCAGCTGAAGATGTGTCCTCTTGTCCTGTTGCTGGCTGACTGGGAGAAGAAGCCAGCCCCCACCTGGCTACGCCTTCCTTTCAGGGAATTGCAGAGAGTAATAGGGGTTCCCTTGAGCCTCCTTTTTTTCCAGTAAACACCCTCAGCCACTCCTCACAGGACTTGTGTTCTAGGCTCTTTCTTCACTAGCCTTGTTGCCCTGTTTGTCTGTCTGTCCTAGCTACTTTTTTTTCCCCTTTGGATGCCACCTTTCAGGAGTCCTGTGCTCCAGCACATTCATATCTTAACACCTAATCTACCCAATAGCTTTTAGAAAAGCTAGATTTTGATGAAAGTTTGAATAAATATGCAGACTTTAAAGCAAATAAACTTTAAGGCTGTTATAGTTCTAAACAAAACAAAAAGTCGGTGCTCTGCTACAAGTGTTGATCTTATAAGATTGCCTGTTTTTATCTTAATATTTTCTTCCTTGTAAGTCTTAGATAGGCACTAGTCCTGATCTGTGTCTCTTTATTGTCTGCCAATTTCCATTATCCTTTACCTCTTTTGATACCTCAGATTTTGTCAGTGTGTTAGATTTATTGCCAGAAAACAGGAAGTGAAACAACTTGGCCTGAACTTGAAGCAATTAAACTAGTCAGATATTTAAGATATCCAAAAGGCTTTCAGGTGGCTTTAGATCTCCAAAACTTTGCTTCCCCTATAAGCATGTTTATATTGTCTGTTTTGCTAAATAGTTTTAAAAATGTGTATTACCTTTGTATCACATTCTTGGCTCCATCCTTAGACCAACACTGCTAAAAGATGGCAGTGAGTTTTTATCTGATGATGCTTGGATGAATGCAATTTAAAATGGATGCTGTGGATTGAATTCCTGTTCTCCATCTTTAAAGGTATAATCAAGTGTCACTCTTATGCTAAACTTCCCTGTTTTTTAGTCATGTATATCTCTTGACAATGCTTATCCTTTCTTTATTTTCTTTATTTTTTATTTTATTTTTTTATTTTATTTAATTTTATTTTCTTTTTTTTTTCTTTTTTTTCTTTCTTACTTTACTGTGGAAAAAAATCTATTCAAGTAAGGCCAATGGACTAGGGTATTAAAATACTTTAACTAATAGTGAAATATTGCTAATTATGAATAAACAAAGGCATTCAAGGCCACATGTTTTCCTACACTGGTTTAGTTGTAGATGTTTAGGCATTAATGTAAACAAAATGTGTAATGTATGCAGGCAGTTAATTTGTTTGATTGATGAAGTATTTAAACAGAATTCATGCCATTACTTAGTGGAAGTTATGGATGCTGTTCTTTATACATTATCTGATAATACTGGAATATAAATATGTACTTAATTGGCTATGCAAGCATTTATTAAATTTTTCTTTGAATAATTAAAGGATTCAAAAGCTTCTTCAAAGGGTAAACCTAGCAGTTTTCTGAAGTGTATTGCAGTGGAATTTTCTTGAGATTAAAAGAAAAAAGAAAATTGTAGCTGGTAAACAGTAGCAAGGAAAATAAGCTTCATGCCTATACCTCAAAAGAAATAAAATTTTAGATGCATAATTATGGGTTGTGTTAAAATATGTAGGGAGTTATGGAATTTTTTTTCCAACCAGTCTCATTTTTTCTTGACTTCTTGACTCAATGACATTTAAAACAGCTTTTCTTATTTCAGTGCTTGAGGTAATTTTTGTTAGTAATATGATTTGCTATTAGGAGTTGCAGTTATTTCAGACACGAAAAGACTTCCTTTCAGATGTGCCTATACTGAGGAGAAAATATCTCTAGAAATACTAGACAAGTGACAGTGGAGGCAAGTGCAGCATTCTGTTTATGCTCTGCAGATCTGTTCAGATGAGAGATCTGAACAAACTCTGTATTGAAAAACTCACCAAACTCCTTCCTCTTTGGCTCCAGTCTGCAGGGGATGGCGAACTTCAGCCTCCTGACATTTCCACCTGGGATAATTGCTGCTCTGGCTAGCGGTCCTTGGCCACTTTTGGGTTGATCTTCTGTTTAGTTTTAGAAAAATTTGCCTTTTTTGTTAACTTAGTGCTTTTAAATTGTGGTCCCCTGTAGCTAAATCCCCCTATTCCGGCTATGTGAACATTCCTGATATGGCTTAATTTCCCAGAGGGAGGAAGTGGATGAAGGTAAGACTTGCATTGCGATGGTGGTAAGAGCACACCATCAGTGTTCACTTGCTGATGTAAGTAGTTCTTGACAAAGCAAGTCTGATGTGTAGCAGTTCCCTGTCTTGTTGTCTTTAGTGTTCAGAAGCATTTTGTTATCAAAGAACTGATCTGCTGGTGCACTGGCTTCTTCTATGTGTGGCAAGATACATTTCCTGATCAAGAAGTTCCTTGCAGTTTATCTGATCTTTTCAACTTCTGCGTGATCCATATTAGTTAATGGATCCTCACCACTCCCCAGGATAGGTTGGCATCCCATCTGTTTCCTCTTGTCATGCTTTCTGTTTTGACTTTTTGAAATTACTCTTTCTTACTTACTTCTATTCTCCACCTTCTTGGCCTTTTCAGACAACATTCACAAACTGATGTTTCTGCTCAGGCAGTACTTTAACAGCTCAACTTTGACAAAGAAATAAGCATTGAATATTCTCATGTGCCATTTGTCTGGTAGGTGTGCATCCAGTCTTGTTAACCAAAAAGAAATACTGTGATCTCCACAAGGTGTTATACTGCACTGTTTATGGCATTACCTATGTAATACTAAGAAATCAGCCAGCTTTTTAAATTGCATGAAAGTTCAGCTAAAGAAATTGCTGTTGGTGTCATTATGTTTAACTGGATGTGTACAATACAGTTGTTGAGACCATGTATTTCATCTCCAGGTGTGCTGTACTTATCTTGCAGGGCTCCCAGTGCATAATTCTGGGCATACACAGAATGTGGGGGAAAGAAAGATGTGTGAATAAATGGAAGAGTATCAACTAAATACAGGAGAATTATTATTTTTTTTACTGTATCTAAGTACTTTCCAAAAATGTGCATAAGAGTAAGACACTCCCAAGAAAAGAGGTAGGTGAAAAAATTAACTGTAAAATAATGGGGAAAAAAGTATAAATGAACAGAGAAAGTAGCATATCTTTAAGGCTGAGTTACTCAAAATAAATTAGAATCATGCTGTGTATTTGCCTCTGCACACATGCTGTATGATATAGGTCATATGCAAGTTAAAAATATGCTGATTTGTCAGTGTTTACAGTATTCCAAAGCTCAGATTTTTGTGAAACCTTTTGGAGGAGGTCACGTGCAGATTGCCTAATATTGATTCTACAGTAGGCATTGCTACTCTGTTTCTCTGCAAATTATGTCTTGTAATATAAGTTTACTAATTAATGTGGAATTGCAAGGCTGTGAAGTAATGTAAGTTGAACAGGTCATGGAGATCATCTGGTCCAGTCCCTTGGTCTTCAAACAGGATCAGTTTTAAGACTGGAAATCAAAAGCTCCATCAGGTTACACTAGATTAGCATTGCTTAATTTTGCAAGCAAAAGTGTTAGGGGATGGCAGACAGACATGATGGAATGCCTATTACTGTGCAATAGTAGTTTATATTGAGTAGCTCTTTATAAATAATTGTGATATAAGCTTAAAGGGAGAACTTTTTTGGTAAATGGCTTGCATAGATAAACCCTCTAGTTACAGTAGAGATGATTCTGCTGATGACTCTATTATTTCTTTTAGTATTTATCGAAAGTGAAGTTCTGGTTCCAAGTAACTGTGGACTTTTGGAAGGATAGGGCTGTTTGGCTTTGCTGTCTTGTATCAAAATGGATTCTGTGGAAACGTAGGTAAAACTGAAGGTAAAACCTCAGCTTGAGAGCCTCATTTTAGCCTCAAATTTTAGTCTCAAACAGTAGTACTATTAAAGACTTCTAAAACAATAGGAAAAATCTTTTGTGTCCCAATAATTGACTTCACTGATGCCTAATATCTCACAGCATTTCCCTTTTGTAGACTATAATGATAAATATACTGTGAATAGTAAACTCAAATGATTGTTTTCACTTCAGATTTTTCATTTAGAGAGAAATGTGACCTTGTGAAGCAGAGAAATACTGCAGTTTAAATCAGCACTTAGATCTCAGTATTTGTAGCCCTGAAGCTTGGTTTTTTTAAACAGTTTTTTCAGAAGAATTAGAAATTAAAATAGCTTTTTTCTCAAAGTTTTCTTCAACATTTGATTTGGTGAGTTACTTCAAAAGTAAGGATACTTAGGACTGATTCAGTTAAGAAAGACCTTTTAAGCTCCTGATGAGCAAAGTAAGGTGTACATTTTTTGTAGTGGATAACAGGTTTAGTAAGGCACAGGCATGCAGATTCTTCAGGAAGATTGATTTTTCTAAGGGAAGTTATAAATACCAGGGAATCCTTTGTGTCAGACTGTTGTAGTTTGCAGGAAGTTCATCTCCCAGTAGGAAGAATTACACTTTGTAAAATATTGCTACAGTATAAGGATTTTTCATAAGACAGGAGCC
This sequence comes from Eopsaltria australis, assembly GCA_034509425.1. NCBI lineage: Eukaryota > Metazoa > Chordata > Aves > Passeriformes > Petroicidae > Eopsaltria > Eopsaltria australis. The sequence goes on along the minus strand of JAVTVJ010002259.1, from coordinate 137,997 downwards.
TCACACTTTTTATAGCTAGTGTTGTTATTCGGGCAGGGGCATGCAGAGGCCTGCTTTCTCTTGCTGTAGGAAATTGTCCTCTCCCAGTGTTGTAAGATTATACACTCAGAGTACTTGAAGCATAAAAGCTGTAGAAACATTAATTTTTTATATTACACTGCAGAAGAAAATCTCCCCAATTCTTCATTCAGCAGAAGAGATTTCCTGCATTGAACATGGCAAGTTTCTGAGTGGTGCAGGTTACTTTCCCATGTCAGGCGATGTGACAGGAGTGCAGATGGTGTGCTGAGCATCTGAACTGGCATCAGCTGGTATGATTAGGAGTGAAGTCATCACATGAAACAGGGAGCACAGCCTCAGGCTATTACAGGGTGTTAATTCTGTGGCTTCAACTTCACTTGGTTAGCGTGAAATGGGTCTGGATGGACAAAGATTCTCAAACATGTACAAGGAGATTGGTCTGAACAAGTGAAAACCAGAAAGGATACATTACCATTGGGTTTTTTTTTTTTTAGGAATGGCTCTAACCAAGTGTGAATGAAATACTGTCCCTGGCACCTTCATGCTATCATAAACCAAACTACTCTCTGATGTAACCCTGTGAAGAGTGCTGAGTATATCCATGCTAAAAACTGTTCACCATGCTAGCTGTCAGTATTTGGATGTTTTCTTTAGAAGTGTGGGGCTTTTTGTAGGAGGGAAGGTTTTTGGGATAAGCTAAATGTAAACATATTAACACTGCTGGGCAGGAGTGAAAAGAACACGATCTTTGTTGGTGTAACAAAAGGGAAATTTCTCAGTAAGAATTCCTTCTGGGAGAATTCTGTAAAGTGGGATGTGTTGCTAGTTCAACTGTGATACCACCCACAAGGTACCCAAAAAAATCAAAATATCCAGTTTCTATATAATTTGTATATGTGGAATCAGCATTTATGCTGTTTATGCACTTCAGAGAATAATTACAGTATTCAAATCTTTGGTAAGATGCACAAATGCACGTGTCCATGTTTTATAGAAGTTTATCATTAAACAAATATGTTACTTTATGTCACAACACACAGAGAAACAATTCAGAAAATATGATAGGTCATCAAATCACTTTTTCATCTTTTTTTCCTTAACCCAGGGGGTAGAACTTGATATTTCTTTCTAAATATATCACTTTAAAGACCTACTCCATTTTTTTCTGTTGCATGTATTGGAGGCTAATATTTGACAGATTTAATAGTTTGGCCTCTATATGGTCAAATGTGTCATGTAGTGAGAAAGGGACAGATTATGAAATAAAAGTATTTGCATACTTTGCATACATGTGTTATGTAAGAGTTAATTGTAACTTTCACTTAATTTAATAAATAATCCCATAGGCACACTAAAACTTTAATAATTCTTATTTTGCTAACACAAAAAAAATTGGTTTTTAGTGTTATGGTTCAATAATCATTGTAAACTACCTTCAGGACTGTGCTTAAGGGTAAAAAGTTCCCTCTTCTTCTGCTCCTTAAAGTTAATAATTAAGCATTTTTCTCAACTGCATATTAAAAAAGTATATGTTTTGTAGAAAGAAATATTAGTAAATGCTCTGATGCATTGCTGTGTATGAGCCTTCAGAAAGGTTTAGTGTTGTGCACTGAAGATGTATTGTTATAAAAGATTATGTATTACTGTGTGTTATATTAACAACAGAGTATTTTAGTGGCTTGATACAAATGTAGAAAGAATTAATTAGTTAATTAGTTAAGCAATTAATTTTCTTTAAATTTGTGAAATACCACCTATTAATCAATTCTTTGTCTGTCTCATACTGTGTGAGACATTCCAGGGAAGGGTGTTTGGTTGTACAGGGAGTGGAAGCACTCTTTGTGGCAGGGCAGGAGCCTTGGCAAGATCCAGTTTGAAAGTATGGCTCTGAGGTCATGGGAGACTTGGCTTCAAGAAGGGTGGATTGCTCCTTTGCTTGATGTGTGGGAGCCAGAGAACAATTTTAGCATTTGGAAAAGTTTTTAGCATTAACCTGTTACCTAAAGAAGCACACATGTCCCACCAAGATGTTCAAAAGGACATGAAATACATAAAGGCTGAGGGTTGTCACCTGGATGTGACAGTGGCAATGCTACTGTGGTAAATCACCTTCTGTAATGAGGCAAACAACAGCAGAACTGCAGATGTCTCTACCTGCTGGACTGCAGGGGTATTGTTTTAATGTTGTGGAGGACATGTTCAGCTCCCAGGACTCATGTCCCAGTGCACTTGTTGGCGTCTCACCAACTCCCTGATAACAGGAACCTGCTTTTCTCTGCTGAGCTCTCTCAGTGACTGTGTGTAAGAGCAACCACAGGTCTGAACATCACTGAATTACAGGAAGCTTAACCTGTGATAGGAAAATTAGTTATACCTTCTCTGTGATCAGTCATCCTTTATGATCCAGAGCAGGAAATGAGTCAGACCTTTGGCACAATGAAAACTGCTGAGTCAGCCATTTCCATTTCACATCCTAGTGGGAAGATTTGCAGTGGGTAGGGGGCTGTTGTTCGTTGTAACTGGAACGGTTATCACCAGTTTCTTAATGTGTCATCCCTTCCACATTACCCTGGTATTTCTATTCTGAAGGCTGGTTTGTTCCAAAGGAGGGGGTTAGTGACACCAGGCAGTCCAAACCTGAGAAGGCCCAAAGACTGTCAGCCTACCTTGCTTAAATCTGTTGGCTACTAAAATGCAGCCTTTCCCACAATTGTTTCACTTAGATAATGCCCAGGGCGATTTAAAACATTTTTCTCTTTCCCTCCATGCATGCTGCTGTCCTTGTATACCAGTGCTGTTTGTCTATGTACAAGCTTTTCTAAGCTCTGACAAGTTCCTTTTGCATTGATTTGGTCCCACACATTTGATAAAGGTGCAGGTCCAGAATTGTGTGTAATTGTTTGTGGCATCTTTCCTAAATATTCTGACTGATGCAACACAAGGTTTTGCTTATTTTTTGTAAAGGATTCACACTGAATTTTCATTCTCTCTTCATGTCACCTTACTGTGTGCTAATATTCTTGTGTTCGCTTCGTATGTCAATTATTTCCAATTTAAAACATCCACTTTCCTAAGATACTTAGTCACTCACCTCTTACAATCATGGGTGGAGCATTATATGTGTTATTTTATTATAATGGCTTAATTTCCACAAGTTCTTAATTTCCAAGTTCTCTGGCTCTTATGGGATGTCTTCTCCTCTCATTTAGTCATAATGTCCTTGACTGTGTGTCATGAACATTGTCCAAGATTTTGTGCCAGCATCACGATATTGTTCCTTAGACACTTCTGTAATAACTTCCCTCCAAACTGATAATTCCCCACTTGTACATAGCTTGTTATTGCTTCTCTGTTACTTAGTTCATATGCATTTCATAATTCCAGTCTTAATCCTTATCTTCTCCAGGCTGATGGTATTTCTCAGAGCACCAAAACTGACTTGCTCAAATCTGTCTTCTTGTTGCTTAGTGCTGAATTTTATTATAGTACTTATTATTGAGACCATCCTAATGTGCCTATAGTCATCTGAATTTTTTTTATGCATTCAACTTACTGCTGTTCAGCAAAACAGTATCATCTCAAACACAGCAGATTTACGTGTGTACTTCATATGGATGAAATGTCCCTTGAACTCACTGAAAGTAGTGAATAAATCTTCATCTTTAGCAGAGCAAACTCTAAAGAGCAGAGGGAAGAAAGACCAGGAATAATTCCTGTTCGTCTTATTTCTACATTTATTAAAAGTCCAGTTTAGATAAAATGGTCAACAGTTTATCACTGCTGTGGATTTAAGAAGAGCTCGAGTGGATGGAGGATTAAGTTTTATGTCTTCTCTGTTAAATGGGAGGAACTGTTCTTAATGCTCAAAGAAAAATGGTGTTAATTTAAAAAGCACTATTTGCGTTCACTCTTTTAATATGTGATAGTCTTGCAATAATAAAGTTGGTTGGGCTTTTGTGTATATGTATTAAGAACTTTCTCTTTTTATTGCATCAGTAAATCACAGTGATTGCAATGATTTCAGAGCTTGCAATGCAAATTACTGTGTGCTTGCGTATTAGCTATTGTATTTTTCTGCTATGATAATAAAGCATTGCCTTTATTCTGATTTCTTTCTTACAGTTTTTTTAATTCCTGCTTGCGGTTCAAAGTTCCTCAGAGCATGATTAGATCATTAGTGTTTCTTGCCAACTTCTAGTTTCAGCTGGCATGAAAAGTGGCAAGCAGAAGTCCTTGCCAATTCTTGCATTAGTTGTGCTGTAAGAATCATTCAGAAGACAGCAAAATATTCAGAAAAGTTACAAAGTCATGCAATGTGAAAGGATAAAATGTTGGGCCTCCATGTATTATATTGAATGGAAGACAAGTTCTCCCATTCACTTCTTTCAGTGAATGTAAAGTGGTTGTATCGCGTCAAACTAAATGTTCTTTTGGCAAAATATTCTCTCTGCAGTAACTGCTAGGAGAAGCTGAGGCAGGGGTGCAGGAGAATAAGGAAATATTGTGATGTATCTTCAGCTGAGGCTCCAGGAGTTCTAGTTAGAAATGACTGGAGTCTCCCACTAAGCTGTTGTCTCACTCTCTAAAGTGATCCAAAATTTTACTGTCAGCAGCTTGCTGTGCCAGTAAGAGCTGTGCTTGAGCTAAGTGATTATTTCCTTTTCTGTTCCTGAGTCCTGAGTACATAAGTGTTATAGTAAGTGTTACAGTTCTTTATGTGAGAAGAGATGGTGACTGTTCCTATCAATTTTTCTTATGGTGCTCACTTACTCTAACTCCATTGATCTCGGGGTTGGCCCTCTTTGGATTACTCCCTTTTGCCCTAGTTGTCTGTTTATTTAATGATCCAGATGTGTAATTGTTGAGTAGCCTTGATGAGTACCTTTGTACTTACATGATGGTTGATGAAAAACTCAGCATGACCTGGCCATATGAGCTCGCAGCCCAGAAAGCCAGTGGGATCCTGGGCTGCATCCAGAGCAATGTGGCCAGCAGGGCGTGGGAGGGGAGCAGCCCTCCTATGCTGCTCTAGTAACACCCTGTCTGGAGTACCAGTTCTGGTGTCCCCAACATGGAACTGTTGGAACAAGTCCAGAGGAAGTCATGAAGTTGATAAGAGGTACAAAGACAGGTTGAGAAAGTTGGCGCTGCTCACTCTAGAGAAAAGAAAGTTGCAGAGACCTAATAGGAGCCTCCCAGTATCTGGAGGCCTACAGGGAAGCCAGAGAGCGACCCTTCAGGGATTGTATAGATAGAACAAGGAGCAATGGGTACAAACTGAAAGAGGAAGAACTTAGGCTAGATGTTAGGAAGAAATTATTTCCTATGAGGGTGGTGAGACACTGGAATAGGCTGCTCAGGGAAGTTGTGGATATCCCAACCCTGCCACTGTTAAAGGCTGGGTTGGATATTGCCTTGAGCAACCTGGTCTAGTGGAAGGTATCCCTGCCCATGGCAGGGATGTTGGATCTAGATGGTATTTAAGGTCCCTCCCAACCCTTAACATTCTATAATTCTGTGTTGCCTGTTCTGGATGGGATGATACTGACAAGGTGCCTGGCCATAGTCTTCAAGATGCTGGTGTGCTATGGACACAACCATGTAACGAAGCTTCTGATTCACTCCTGACTTGACCTTATGCTATTTTCTTTTCCCTTCATCACTACTGAACCTCCATGTGATATCTACACAGAATTGCATACTGTGTAAATAGGTTCTCTTTCCAGAGTCCTGACAGCTTGCACAGTCTGACATTTTTCAGGTAGAGTTAGGATTGTGTTTTTCACATGTATTTTGCATTTATCTACAGAGAATTTAATCTGGCATCTTATTACCTTGCCATTCAAAATCATGGAAACTTTTACAGGAAGGTTTGCTCTTACTATGCTGAATAATTTTAATTTACAGTTGATAAATCTTACCACTTCCTAAACCCACCTTCTTTGCCAGATAATTTGTGACTGCATTTTTCAATTCAGACTCTCACACACATCCATTTTCTAGGAAATTTAATCATCCTTCCCTTTGCCTCCTGGGCTGGACCACCTTGCTTAGAAATTTCAAAGCAAAGTCAGGATCAAATTGAATTGCTTTAATTTAGATGTTAATAAGTTGAGTTGTAAAAAGACATTTTTTCCATGCAATGTTGAGAACAAATTTCTGCACCAAGATTAAAACAGGCTAACTTCAGGAAGTGTTGATGCTTTCAGTGTTATGTTTGTTTTGTTTTCTCCAAATTGGGATCTATTAAAAGTTTTCAGTAACATAACTGAAAATGGATTAGTACAGTTTTGCGTATGTGTGATAGTACTGCATTACTGAGTTGATTGAATTTTTTGTCATTGCTACTTTTAATCTGTTGTTGATTATCAAAAGAGAAATCATTAGTATAATGGAGTATATCTTCTCTCTGTGATTTCGGTGGAGCATATCAAATAAACCCAGGCATCTGAAATTGGAATGTGTGAAAAACACAGTATTTATGTCAACAGAATATTTCTGTTAAATAAGTGCTGCTAATGAGTCTTCTGTAAAGCTGATTTTGTAATAAGTCAAGGGTTACAGAAGAATTTGCACAGCTTTGCAGCAATAATTTGTTATCTGTTGCAAAGCTTTTTGGATAAAATACATTTTACTACTTTACATAAAACTTTTGTATACTTAAGGATGAAAAATCATGTACTGTAAGTGTACTGTGTAAAGGTGCTAATGGTTGCAAATGTGTAAAGTTAATGATTGTTTCATTTATGCTCAAATAACATTCTTCATTAGACAACTTAGAAAAGAAAGCCAGGCTTTGTGGGCAAGGATGTTAATACCATTTAGCACCCATACCACCACTCCTTTCTTTTCTTTATTTTCCTTTAAGGGGACTTCACTATGAAATTCTAGATGTAAAAATCATGCCTTCAGCTTTTTGCATAAAAAGTCGACAATACAAAAGCATAGTCACCTTGCAGAGCTCACAGCATACAATTGTAAGTAAAACTGACCAGGAAGGAAGTGTAACTTACAACTGGAGATCTGGAAATCTAGCCAGATCAGCTGTTTTTTCATTATTCAAAATGTAAATTGTAGGGGGAGAAAATTGTTTTTCCAAAGAGCAAATATCATCACCCAGCCTTTCCCTAGACACTGTTTTCCCTTTCAGTCTCTAATCTGCCTGTCCTGCCAGTGTCCACCTCTACCCTCAAGGAAGCCGTATTTCAGTTTTTCCAGCACTGCTAGTTAAAACACTAAAAGAATTCATGACGTTGGTTCCTGTTCTCTGTGATTACAAGGAAATCACCCAAACCCTCCTGTCCCTTCTTCATCTAATCTCATGTAACAAGCAGAACACCCACATTTCAAGACAAAAAAAAAATGTTCTGGGACAGCTTTAGGTAGGAATTCTGTGAATAAGGGGTATATGGGTCATGTTGCAACTTTGTATGTTTTTTCGCATTCATTTTCACTTTAGTATAACAGAATTACCTGTTTTATTAGAGGCAAATTTAATGTAGCTTAAAGTATTTCTCAGAATGTGGTTGTTTGCTTTTCTATATGTTATATGACTAACCTTAAAAATTTTAATCTGAGTAATAGTAGCAACCGTGTTTGCTCAAGCAAAGGCATTTGGGGTCTCAATGAGATGGGAGGAGCATTCTAGAAGCTTTGTAATAAAGTTCTCTTTTTCTAAATATGACAATGTTTATGTCTTGTACATGCTAATGAATTTTACATAGCTTTTGTGATTCTTAGCTTTGTTAGATGTTATTTTACATTTATTTCCCTATTCTTAATATTACTTCCAGTAGCAAAACTTCTGCTCTTGAAAGAATTGAAGGAAAATGAGCTAAATATTTTGAGTCTGATATACTGTGCAATCAGAACTTACCTCTCTTGATTTCTTCAGTGTATGAAAGACAAACTTTAATACCCATCTAAAAATCTGATTACAGCTTAAGCTTAAAACACATTCTTGAACAACATTTTCTATCTAATTAGCTCATTTTCCTTATGTATTAATTATAGACCAATCTGCTTGCAGATAAAAAAACCCAACCTTTTCTCCTTTATCTGCTAGCCATTGGAAATAATTTTGTATCTGTGGAGTTATTAGATGTTAGCAAAGAGCAGCAGTTTTAAAATATATTTATGATGTCAATATTTTATTCCTTCATATAATCATATAATTTCCAATTTAAGAATAAATACTTATCACATTAATAACGAGCTAAGTCGTCTTCTAGGGAGGAAACTGAGTCAGAGATAGTTTTATGATTTGCTTATAGTTTAGTTGTCAGCGTAAAAAGTGTAAAGGCCAGATATTTTGGATCCTAGACCTGTCAGCCATAAAATGTATCTCTTTACTGTATCACAGTTACCGATTTGACAGAAGTAGAATGTCTTTTCTTGCTAGAGGAATAAATTGGAAATCACTATCACAATCAATAGCTTAATTGACGTACTCTATTATATGTGTACCTTATAAAATGTATATTCCAATAGTTTTATTTCAATTATTGAATTTTCTGTCACAGTGGAAAAAAAAAGTTTTGTGCAGGCCATTCAGTTTTTGAATGTTAAGCAGCACGAACTATTTGCATATATCAATACAATCAGCTTTGTGCTCCACAGACAGAAATCCAGTATGCTCTTTAAAAAATTGTAAATGTTGCGAACATTTCATTAAGGATCTGTGCTAATTAGGGTTTAGATTTAGGTTAAAATCAGTAGTTCATGCATAGCACCTATGAACTCAGAAATATTACCCACCGACCTATGCCTAAGCATTTCCTTTAGTTCTGCAGTTGGACAAAGTGAAGGTAAACCCAAAATACCTGACCTTCTGTTTAGACAGAGGACAATATTTGCTTATTGTGGACGTTACAGAAACTCAGACCAAGACAATGTAACTATTTTCTACTGAATGCTTTAAGATTCTATGCCTAAAAATAACCTGATCTGTAAGAATTGGTAATGATACCAGTACCAATGTGTGTCCTTTTTTGGGTAGAAACACTTAAACTTAATGTCTCTTTCCCCCTACACCCCTCTCTCTCTCTTTCTAGATGCAGCAATTGTTCCATGAAAACTATGAGCATAACCGCAAGGGTTACATTCAAGATCTTCACAACAGCAAGATCCACACAGCCATAACACTTCATCCAAACAAAAGACCAGCCTACCAATACAGGCTGCACAATTACATTCTGAGTCGCAAAATTTCTGAACTGCGCCATCGGACCATCCAGCTCCATCGAGAAAGTGTCCTGATGAGCAAGCTCAGTAACACTGAAGTAAATAAAGAAGATCAGCAACTGGGAATGGTGCCATCTTTCAATAATTTCCAGCCACGTGAAAGGGATGAAGTCATTGAGTGGGAGTTCCTGACAGGAAAGTTTCTGTACTCAATGATGGAGAACCAGCCACCCCGGCAGAGCCTGAGCAGCGTCCTGCGGGCTGCACTGGATGATACTGTGATGCAGGTCATGGAAATGATAAATGAGAACTCCAGATCTAGAGGAAGGCTCATTGATTTCAAGGAAATACAGTATGGTTACCGCAGGGTAGACCCTCTTCATGGAGTAGAGTACATCCTGGATTTACTGCTTTTGTACAAAAGGCACAAAGGAAGGAAAGTTACAGTTCCAGTGAGACGCCATGCTTACCTTCAGCAATTGTTTAGCAAACCTTTCTTCAAAGAAGCAGAGGAGCTGGATGTTAAAAGCTTGCTGGAGGACACCCACACTGACACTCAATCTTTCTCTTTCCTTTCAAATTCTTTAAAGATATTTTCTTCATCGTTCCAAGGCACCAAAGACATCGGGGGACACAGTGACAAGAAAATACACATTCTTGTCCCTATCACGGGAAGATTTGATACTTTCTCAAGATTTATGGATAACTTTGAGAAGACTTGTCTGATTCCCAGGCAGAATGTAAAGTTGGCAATAATTCTCTTCAGTTCTGAGTCGGGCCAAGACTCTAGCAAACACATAGAGCTAGTGAAAAAATACAGCATTAAGTATCCCAAGGCAGATATGACCCTGATTCCAATGTCAGGAAAATTTTCTAGAGGTTTAGGTCTTGAGATGGCCTCATCTCAGTTTGACAATGACACTTTGCTGCTGTTCTGTGATGTTGATCTGGTGTTCACATCAGACTTCCTCCAGCGATGCAGAGATAACACTATTCAGGGAGAACAGGTTTACTACCCTATCATCTTCAGCCAATATGATCCAAAAGTTATATATGGAGGCAACCCTCCAGCTGACAGTAGCTTTGTTTTCACAAAAAGAACTGGATTTTGGAGAGAGTATGGATTTGGAATTACCTGTATTTACAAAAGTGATCTACTTACTGCTGGTGGATTTGATACCTCAATTCAAGGCTGGGGACTTGAGGATGTAGACCTCTTTACTAAAGTGATAACGTCTGGTTTGAAGGCTTTCAGAAGTCAGGAAGTAGGAGTTGTCCATATTTTTCATCCTGTTCAGTGTGACCCCAATTTAGATCCAAAACAATATAAAATGTGCTTAGGGTCTAAAGCAAGTACATTTGCCTCTACCATGCAGCTCGCTGGACTCTGGCTACAGAAACATTTGGGTGTCAGGTACAATTGGACTCTCTCCTGACAACTCAGCCTATTTGGCCTTTTAGGGGAGTTTACCTCATTGCTATTATATGATTTTGCTGTCGTAGTTTTAAGCTCCCTCCTTGTAGTCTTCCAAAGACTGTTGACCTCAAACAGGATGACTCTGCTGTTCACTGATGTTTCTTATACCTACTGAACTGGTGAGGTGAATTCCTTCATATTTCCTTTATTTGAAATTCAGTCTAGTCATGGAAATCATACAAGCCCATGGAGTATATTCATCACAAGAGATTGTATTAGAAGAATGTTGTCTTTCAGCTTTTGGATTCAGGATCATCTTTGTTGCATTTCTCAGATTTGATGTGATACAAATATTTACTGGTGAAGGTACCACAAAAGTGCTTTATGCTTCTTCTGGGGATGGAACTCTCTAAGATAAACTTGAGTTTTATAATTTATATGAGGACTTATATGTATAAATGCTACTTTTCTTCATCTTTAGAATTTTTAAAGTAAATGAGTAACTATAATTGTACATTTATTTTTTAAAAAAAAGAGTTAAGCTGAGGAGCTACTTGCAAATACAACTGGTACTGGCTACCAAGGTCCTTAAATGTCTTATTATTAAAACAAACTCCTCATTGTTATTCAGTCAAAGTGTAAATGAACTTTATTTACACAACAAACAGGATTTAATCAAATGCTCATGTACACTTTGAAGATTTTTGAGCCAACATTCTTCATTTGCAGACAAGAAGAAACTATGACTCAACATGGTCATTTATGATAAAGTGCAAGCATACAGTATTCTTACTTTGAAACACATAGTATAAGTTGCTCTTTCTCTTTTTAGAATGAGTCTCTAATACATAATTTTCTCTTACATTCCTTTCATAAGGCTGCACTTCAATGTTAAAAGTTAAAGCTATATTTTTTTTTTACATTTTTCATGAATATTGGTACTCAGTAGCAACTTGTTGTTAAAATTAAACTGTAGAATAGTTATTTAAGTTTCAAAATTTACTATTGCTGGTCAAAGTTCCTTGCCAATATATTTATATTAGTAGAGGTTATAAGACTGTGTTCAGATTTATCTCTCCAAAAAGTCTGAAGTTGTCATATTGTGGATTCATGAAGTAAAGTATTTAAAGTAATACCAACAGGAGAAATTATAAAAATAAATTTCTGTATTTTAAAGAAATGTTTATATAGGGATATATATGTGTGTGTGTGTATGCGTGTGTGTATATCCCTATATATATACACATATAGAAAGAGAAATTTCAAAGTACATTCTGCTTTTCAGTTCAGGCAGTGATTTGTTACAATCGTTGTTATTTTTTGCCACACGCTTGGAACATTTCATGTTATACTGTGGTAAGAGCTTAGAGACATTCAGGAAACCATCAGAATTCAGCTAAACTTAAGTTATTACAGTGGGTACATCTAATAACCTCAGTACCCTTGATTTCAAACTATATTTCAAACAGAGCTGGGCAAGAAAATGTTTTAAGTTTTTCAGTTGTAACTGACTGCATCTGTGTTTCCTTAAAAAAAAAGAACAAAAAACCCCAAAAAACTTCCCAAACAACTAAGAGATTGGAATTCACTGGCACATCTGTTTGTGGGAGGATATCTAGGTAGTTTCCTAAGGCATGAAGAAAGTGTGCTAGTTAATGTCTCTTATCTGTGGTTCTCTGTTCTGGACTTACCATGCAAAGAAAAAGGCAATCCTGACAAGGATTGAGTAAACTCAGAATTATAAGAGCTGGCCACAATTTGTTGCGTGCTTTCAAAAAGGCCAGTACCTTGACTTGGAGAAGGTAGTAATTGTGGTAGATGAGAACAGAGAGTGTAATTCATGTTTGTACCAGCCATCAAGCAGAGATCCTGGCTTGTTATTCTCCTGGAGGCTCTTGCCTTCCTAGCCCAGTATTGTTAGCTCAAAATGTCTGATGAAAGAAAAATTCAGTATCACTTATAATATAAATCTTGGAAATTGCTCTTCGAATTGAGTGCAAAAATCACACTTTGTTCATTAAAAAAGCCAAGAACAAGGAACATATGGTATATTTGATCAATCTCAATTATCTAATGCAACTCAGATTGTAAATATCAAAAACTGATCACCTGTTGATAAATGTTTGTGATAATGTCATAAACAAGAAAAAACCTAATGACTTAAAAAGGCATCTAAGGAAATCATTGTCTACTGGGATGTATTCCAGTGCTTATTTCAATTACTTAACTTAGTGGCCAGAAAGTATTTGCTCAGCTCAAAGTAAAATAGTAGATTAGAACAAGCAATGAAACCAATCATTCAGTGGGGATAAAGATGTATACAGAGGGCTTGCAGGATCAGGTCCTACATGGTATAAGCAAAATGCTAGTATTTACCAGTACAAATATTTATTTAGTGTCTTGACTGATTCATTTGTTTATATGATGAATTACTTTGTTAAAAACCTGATTATAAATGTTTATTATGAAATATTGCATTGTCTTTTGAAATAACTATCCTGAGATAACTTGAGAACTTGTGTTAGTTTGTCTAAGGAATAATATGCCTTCTAAGGAGATCATATTAAAAGAAAAAAAAAAGCACAAAAGTGTTAATGTTATGTATGTATAGATTAAGATGGGAATGTCTGTGTTAATCAACTGTTTGCTTTTGTCTAGTCTGAATCATAATCTTGATTGTAAAATGAAATTTCTATGTGTATTATGTCCCTTTGTAAATGCGTTAGTAACAAGTGAATTCACAATAGAACATAACCAATCTTTCCCCAAACCTCCTTTCCCTGGGAATAGTTTTCCTGGCTTCATTGCTGGGAAGTGGGTTGTGAACAACTTGCCCTTTGGCTTTTCAGACAGCCATTCTTTAAAAAAAAAAATCTCAGCATTCACTACTCAGAAGTGTCAGAAATCCCCAAACCACTGCATCCTGACAGGTTTTCCCACTCGCAGTGCTGAGTTTAAGAGATAATTTGTATCTCCTGGATGAAGGAAAAACATCATGTTGGGCTTTCTAAGACTTGATGAGTATACTCTGCATCAAGGTTGCGGTTCTGAAGATGAAGAAAGGCAGAGGGCCAGCAGAAGGTGTGAGGCTCAGCCTTGGGAGTTGGCACCTTGTGCCCAAGTCATCCCTGTGCTGCCACTTGTGCTGCCTGCTGCCTATCCTTGGAGCTATGAGTTGGCAGCTGAAGCCAGCAGAGGAGAAGAGCTGTGCTTATGGTCACCAGCTACTCTTGAGAAATAAAAGGGCCATTTCAATTGGGGAAGAATGACAGGAGGGTCCTAAACTGAGGATTCATTGAGTGGGGTGGCAAGTTTTTTTGTGCAGATCATGTTTCTCACTGTCCCCAGGGGAAAAGAGAGCCTGGTCCCACACTTCTTCCTATTTGTTCTCAAGGGGCATTGAATGAAGGGACAAAACCATCAGTCCTTCTACTTCATGGTGCCCATGGGCCTGCATTGTGTGCTTGGGTCCTACCGTATCGTGGGACATGTGGGGGGAAAAGGTGCCACATGGTCTTCCCAAAAAGCAGTACAGAGAGAGGCACCTTCTGCACTCACCAAAGACCAGGTGTGCTCAAAACTGCCTCCTGGAGCGTCTGCTCTACTGTGTGCTTTATAATGCCTCAAGATTCTTGCAAAAAATCACAGTGCTGATAAAATGACTTCTAGGAGTGTACTGCACTCCTCAGTAACTGAAGAGTTGCAAGCAGCATGAGTTAAAAACCACTTTTTTTAAACAGAGGCAAATAAGCAATTTAAACTTCTTCTGGTGTCTTAACTAATCACTACGATTACTTCTTAAGATGTAGTTTGGTACATCAAATGTTTTGCTTCAAAGAACAATGCCAGCTTTAAGATACAAAAAAACCCCTCATGTGTAGTTTATATCTTATTTTCCTGCAACCTGGAATCAGTTGAAATTTATGGAAAAAAATAGGGACTAGAAATTGGTGAGCCACTGACTGAGGGAAAGGTTTATGTTTCTGCTGTATTTTTGAAAGAGAATCAAATCAGGAGAAAAATAAATCCTGTGGTAGACAGAAACAAGAATCAGCCATGATGTTAAGCAGCAGTGATAATTATGATCCTAAACTGCAGCAAAATGAAATGTTTCACTAAGTGTAACTATTTACAATAACTGAATATCATTGAAGGTTATTGTCTGTTGTACATCTGTAAGTAACATGTATAGTCCATTTTTAACTCATTCCTTAAAATAATTTTAATTTTCTTCCATCAGCATTTATTCACTTGATTAATAAGATGACTTGTCATGACTCACTCTCAATTTCCTATTTTTCTTTTTCTTGGGTCTTCCCATTTGCAGTATGTGATACTACAGAATTGAAACTTTTTGAGCTAGCATGATATTTCTGTTACAGTTTTATGATTTCACTGCCATTCAAAACTGCTGAACTTGAATATTTTAGTGAATGAGTTTCCAGTCCTACTTCAAATTGTTTCCATTTTCCTGTCACTGTAAGTTAAAAGTGTTCTGAATATTATTACTTCATTTTTTCCTCTGGTCTCCTTCATTCCAGAATCGCACCAAAGCAAGGAAATGCAAAAACTTTGTAATGCTTAAATCTAGGAAAATTGCCAGAATCTGGGGATTTGCATGATCTCTTTTTTTTTTTTTTTTTTTTGCTTTCAACTCTTTGATCTCAAATTTCAGAACCTTACTTACCATTTCTATAATTTTAATAAAATAAATAATGGTTATTAAGATGCAAGGCAGCACATACATTAGCTTCACCCTACAAAGTGTAATTTTAAATCCTTATTTTCTAGTCACCTTACTATTCAACAGATGTTTGCTATCTATAGGAACTTTGAAGATAAATTAAAAGCATCCTTGCTGGTTCAGTGTTTACCTAATCTTAGTGGAGAGCTTAACCATGTAGGCAGAGATCCAAAGACATACTATATACTTCAGGCTGGTGAGTTTTGTTTCTTTTGTAGAGCTGGAGGGAAGATCTCCTCAGCTCTGCATAGCATGCCTGCAGTGTGGCAGTGTTCTTCACAAATCAGCCATGTCTAGCAATGATTTTAAGTGACTGCAAAGTTATGGGCATAGCATCCAACTTCATATAGCAGGCAAGATTTACTGGACTTACCTAAACATGTGAGACTGATCTTCAGGGGCTGGTGTCACAATCAGGTGGTAGACAAGTGGATTAAATACATCTGCTGCTGCAACTTCTGGGCACACCCACTGTAAGCACCCCTTTAACAAGGATGCCCCAGGAATGTAGTAGGTACAATGGAGATATTCCTAAAAGAGGTGTATTCTAGCTAACATTGGTGCCAAGTGCTTTTACTTAGAGCAGGTAAATTGCCTTTAGGTGATGTCCAAAAAAAAAAAAAAAAGAAAAGAAAGGACAAAATGAATAATTTTTAAAAAATGCATTTGCTCAAGATTATTTACATTGTTACTACTGGTTATTTGGGAAGCCTTCATGACTTGCTCTCATTCTTGATTAGGGTAATATGGAGCAATAAACTTTGCTTATTGTTCACATGTGTCCATACACTGTTGGCTAAAGAAAAGATAAGCTAACTTAACTGCTTTGAAGATGGTGGTCGAAGTGTGAGTGACCAGAGAGAGAATTGCTCAGTGTAATTCAGCTTTGAAACCAAAACTCAGACCTGATACCAGGTAAGGACAGTTTCAGCATAAGAAGTAGAAGTCTGAGTTTGTGCAAGGCATCATTATATCTGGGGATCCACCTTAATGCTTAGTGAGTGAGTGCTAGGAGCAGGAACAGTGCAGTCTGAATACAGTGCTACCAGCACTTGAAGAGAAAAAGTAAGGAAAGCAGTAAAAAATGTTTCACAGGTGACAGGGTAGATACTAAGGATGTAGATCCAGAGAGGTATGAGACTTTTCTTATTTTAAAACAGTGGAAGATAAAACATCTTTTAAAGAAGAATCTGCCTTTCTTCCTGAAAGGTTATCCCCTTGTGTATTCCACTTGTACATGCAGAGAGAAATGCTGGGTGTCTGGAGCAATATCTAAACTGTAGACCTTCCACACCTGATTTGTTCTGACCAGCAAGCCCATGTTTTTTGAAGTGATAGCTGAGCTGGCAATTTGTAGCCCCTCCTCGTCTCTATTTAGACATGACACACT
Source organism: Eopsaltria australis (assembly GCA_034509425.1). Lineage (NCBI taxonomy): Eukaryota > Metazoa > Chordata > Aves > Passeriformes > Petroicidae > Eopsaltria > Eopsaltria australis. Next base: position 121,242 of record JAVTVJ010002259.1, on the reverse strand, counting down.
TTATTGTTGTTTAACTGAGATATTTGACAGCTTTATCACAGACACTTCAGTGCTTTGTGCCTAAGATGATTAAGTTTTCTGTTATATCTTCATATTTTGAACTGTTACATGGCACATCACTGCTTTAAATGATGAAGTTCTTTAAACAAAGGTTTCTGGATTGTAGTTTTCAGCTGATGTAATCTTGCAACCACAGCTTTGTGGCTGAAACAAAGTACATTCACCCATGGTAGTTTATTTGTTGCATTCACACAATGGTTTTGTTTGGTAGAAAGTTCAGAATGAGTATGAGTTAAAACTGAATATTTTTTGTTGACAGTTGAGACACAACCAGTTGCAGCACCTTGCACTTGCCCTTGTTAATCCTCATGAGATTCCCACGGGCCCACTTCTCAAGGTTGTCCCAGTCCCTCTGGATGGCATCCCATCCTTCAGCTGTGTCAACCCCACCACTCAGCTTGGTGTCCTTGGGAAAATTGCTTAGGGTGCACTTGATCCCTTCATCTGTGTCATTAATGAAGATATTAAATAGCATTGGTCCCAGTATGGACCCCGAGAGACACCACTCACCACTGATTTCCGTCAACACACTGAACCATTGTTCGCTACCCTCTGGATGCCACCATCCAACCAGCTTCTCAGCGACTGAACAGTCCACCCATCGAATCCAAACAAAGGATGTTGTGGTGGACCATGTAAAAGTCTTTACAGAAGGCCAGGTATATTATATCCATAGCTCTTCCCTTGTCCAGTGATGGAGTCACTCCATTGTAGAAGGTCGGTGGGTTGGTCAGGCAGGAAGTGAAGCCATGCTGGCTGTCTTGAACTGTCTTCTTCCCCAAACCCTTCTCAAAGGTAGGTACAATCCACTGATTTCTCTTTGACTCTTAGTCTGAATTTGTTTTCATATGTAATGAGCCAAAAACTCTGCTGGATTGAAAAACATCTGTGGAGCAAAATAAGGTGCAAAAAAATCTTCTGTCCAAAATCTACCTTGTCCTGCAGCAGTCACTGGGATCCTCAATGGTCTGAATATGCCACAGCAGCAAGACCCAACTATAAGCAGGCAGAATAGATATGGAGCATCTCAGAGAAGCTTTTTTATTGATGTTTCTAAGATAAACTACTTTGCTGCTGTTGTTAAGAAGTCAGTCACCTGCTGAGGACTAAACTGAGACAGTAGGTTAACCACCAGTGTGCCCAGAGCTTTCTGTTAAATGCTATGATACTTATATTGATAAACTGAGCTATTGCATATTTGGGATTTAAAAACCTGGGACTGTGAGCAAGCTGCTCCTGAATAGTGAATTTATTTAACCCTTTCATGTGCTTTTTTAATAACCAGCTAATTATAGACAAAACTTTGGCTGAACTTCAGTTCCTGCAAACTTAGTCTAAAGCACCAAAGAGCAATAGTAATTTCCTGATGCCAAAGCAAATATACCTAAGGCAACTGTCACTGACTCTGATGGAAAATGTTCTGTATGTATTGCTGTCTATTAGGATTATAGAAATAAAAGAATCTGTGTTTTGTCAGTTCTTGAGGGTTTTTTTAGGCAGTGACATTTCCTCCTATGAAAGGGAACAAATGGCTCTTTCTGTTACTGCTCTAAATAATCTTCCTTTTTTGTCTCCTATGCATCACTTAAACTGGCTGAAGAGGGTGGTCAATAGTAGTGGCAACAAATAAATGCCAAATTTTTGTCATTAGAAGGCTGTCAAACCACAGCAGTAAAGGTAAAAACTCCAGAAAGCAGTAAGTGACCAATGAAATTAATGCTGTTGGCATTGTAATGGCAAGATGTACACTCCACATTACTGTAGCAATTTCAGAGTTCCCACAGTAGTATCAGTAATACACATTGTGATTTACATGTCTCTGGAATTAGAGAGATTTTCCCTATCACCATAGTGGCATATTCACACCACCTTTCTGTGTCCGCTTACCAAATTTTGACATGAGTCAGACCATATAAAGCTATAACCTAATTTCCAAATAGTCGTTGACAGCATTTTGGAACTAAAGGAGGAGCACAGTGCTAATATGATTTCTGCCCAACGTGCAGCATCAGTGTGGCGTAAAGTTTCTGCTACTTAACGCAGAAGCCTAAGTGGTATCACTTAGTAGTAGTAGTAGTTATGATTATATTATTTAGTGTTTTACATCTTGTCCTCCAACAAAAATTTAACATGAGCTACAGTTTCCTGTTCTTTCTCACACACCTTGAATGGACGAGGTTCGTTGGGCATAAAGAGATAGAAAATTGTGGAATCCTTTGCCTTTTCTAAAATTTCAGTCAGTTTCTGAGAAACTGAAAAGCAATCCTTCAGGGCAGGATATGTTTATGTTATTTTGATACACAAGCTCACTTCTGTATTGAAGAAGGTCTCTATCAAAATGAAGTGATTCAGAAAATGCTAATTGCTGTAAGATAGGATTCATAAATCAGTCTGATAAGATAGACTGCAGTAGGCCATACTCTACATAAATCATACCTTTGTGATACCTTTTTTTAGATAAAAACCCCTAACTTTGAGAAAGGATTTTTGAAATCTGTACCACTGTCATTCAGCCATATAAGTGAATCACAGTTGCCCTCATTTTGAGAGTGAGACCGGAGGAATTTGTATTATTTCATGGGCCATTTATAAATGAACCCGTCTTTACAGAAGGCTTTAATAGAGAATTTTAAGATTTTCTGCAGGGAGTTTTTTATTAAAATGGAAATCTGCAGGAAAGTGAAATAGAGTAAGGGATGAATGTAATTTGGATGACATTATTTGGATGATTAAAGGTACACTAGAGATGATTTGAAATGCCTAAATTTTCCCAAAAGCCTTGTAGTGTCTTTGCAGTTGTAGCATGGGTAAGACCAACTTTTGGAAAAGTGTAAAAATCATCATCTAGGAGAAAACAGATTACAAAAGCAAAGGATTTGGCTTACTGGACATAATTATACTGAAAACTTTAAAAAATTTAAAGCCAATTTTCTTACGCACTTTTATGAGCTCTTTATAAAACTTTAGCCCTGGTAAGGAGGTGGTGATTGCTGAGGTTACGAAAGGCTGCTCCCAGCTTCAGGGTAAGGGGGATCGGTTGCTTGAACTGAACAGGTTTGCAGGCAGCACGATTTTATCAGCTGTTGTAAGAGGAGGACTGTGAACTGTCCACTTAGGTAAGCTCTGTTACTGGGACTACAGTCCACACCTAAAAGGCTTAGAGAAGGCAGCTAGATTGTCAGTGCCTTACTTCTACAGTGCCTATAGAGCAAGAGAATAGAAACAATGGTTGCTAACATGCCACAGTGGGGCTGTGAGAGGTTGTTAGGGCATATCTTCACTTCTTCCAAATGGCAAGAAGCTAGCAAAACCCTATGGAGACACTGACAAGAGAATTGGTATGCTACTCTCACACAGCTGTTGAATACATGTGGCAACTATCCTATAGCTGCTCTAATTTATGCCAGCACTTGGGTCACAGGGGATTACCTGACAGTCACTTCTTGTGCTGTTGATACACCACAGGCAGCTATGGCACTACATTTGCAAATGGGCAAGTGGTGCTTCCAAGCCTAGCAAGAAATACAGGAGATCTGGAAGAAACACAGGGTGTCAGAGAGAAATAACTGCTGTGAAGATTTTGTGCATCTTCCTTTACCTAGAGAAGAAAAGGATTATTTAATATAGCCAAATGTCACACAAAGAAAGGATAGAGAAGCATAATGATGGTGCACAGGTGACTACCTTCGTGCAGACCCACTACATGCCATGGGTATGCAGGTAAGTATTAAAAATCAGGAAGAAATTTACTACTTACCCCGGAAAATATGTTATCAACTTGTTAATGAGAAATGTGAGGATAAAAATAGCACTGAATCTTGAGGAAGCCCATGCTGTCAGAGTCAAAATGGCTCAGAACACCTTGCTGGCAGAAGCTGCTGCAAAATGTTTCCAGTCACAGGGTTTGTTTTTGAATAAATGTCAAAGGAATCAAACATGGCTTGCTTTGTCAACTAGTATATTTTTGATCATGGGAACAATTGATTTGCAACTCAAAGTTTAATCAAAGCAATGCAGTTTGACAACCTGCTAAAACCTTTATCTAGATGCCTTACTTGGAAATAGGATGCCATTAAATATCACCACCATCACCATTCATTGACCCTTCAGAAATCCTCCCAGTTTCAGCAATATCAGTTTCAATTAGCAGTAATAGTTTATGATTGGTGCCTGTCTGTCTTGAATAATCTTTGACTGATTGTAGCACATGCTCTACTTTGTATAATGCAGTTTCCTAAAGTTTATCAAAGAGATTGTAACTCATATGAAGTGCGCATTTTTGACAAAAGCAATTATATCTAATATGTGAGGAAGAATTTTGACTTATTTTTGACTTGAGAAGCTTAATGAATTCTGTGGAAGCCATGATAGAAATCAGAGTTAAGATGACAGCCATTAGAAACCTAGGTAAATCCAAAACAGAGTTTGCTTTTTTTGTTCTAATAATGTACTTTCAGTAAACAAAAGTTAGGAACTCACCACCATGTTAGCCACCAGTCTTCTGTATTTCCTAATGTGAATACTGCTTTTCTGCTCCTCTGGAGCTGAGCTTTCCCCCATATATATCACACCTCTTTCATTATCAACATATGATACCACTGCGAAACTCTATTGTTACGTTTTTGAACAAGAATCTCATACAACTGTCTGAGTGGATTCTGTTTGTCATTGCTATCTAATTCATCTTCCTTTCATTCCTTTCTCTTAATTGACACTTGGGTAGTAGTTCTCTGAGATCTATTCTACTTCTTGGCCTGTGTTTACACCATGTTCAATAGGCTGCCAAGTCTATTTGTGGATTTCAATGGCCCCTAGTAAAAAAAAAGCCTAGTGTGATTTTTGTCTTACATTGTATTTGTGTTTCACCCTCCAGAAGAAATAAATACTGATTCAGGATCTGAGGAGGCCAGCTTTGAAGAGATAATGCTTTTATCTGTAGTATGATAGCATCCAATCTCTTGCAAGTTATGGAAGTTAATAATAGGAATATGAACATTAGCAACATTTCTGTTCTAGAAACTTGTAATTGTTTCAGTTTGCATAAAAATACTTCAGTAAGTAGAAATACTGAAAAACGAAAAGGAAATGACTGGACAACCATATATACTTTTGTTGAGAAATATATCCTTTCCTGCCATGCAATTCACAGTAAGATCAATGAGTTCTGCACTTCAGTCCCCTTGCAATTTGAAATGCAATTGAATGGTTCTACATTTAGGAGTTTGCAGATGAGAATTCAGTAGCAAAATATATATATTCCAGAAAACTATTCCTTGTGCATGACTACAGAGTCTTACTGTGTAGATCTCACACTTTAAGTGTCCCTCTGACAGGCTAAAGAGTGCAATTATTTTGGTCATATAAAATCTTTGCAGGCTTTTGACTTTCATTACTTCTGCTTGAAGTAGAAGAGAGAGAACCAGTGCCAGCAGAAAGGGAATTTATCTTCATGGATCAATTTTTTAAAAAACCATCAAAACACAGCAACAACAACAAAACTACAAGCAAAAAAACCCAAAGGAAAAAAATCCTGAAAATACAGTTGTGCTATGATAATGGTCTGTAGTTAGGGTCACTCTGCCTATGAACTTGTTCTGAAGCTGTCAAATGGAAGTTATCCTCAGAACAATATTTGTTTGTAACTCTGTTCAGCATTTTGGTTTTGTCCCTTGGGAATTACCAAAATGTATCACCCCTCGTCCATCTCTGTAAGTGTCACACAGCTGCAGCTCTTCCTGCAAGCCACTCATGCTGGCAAGCAGGCACAGGCATCTGATAACTTCCTCAGGCGGCAGAGAACTGTCCAGGAAACTGGACTGAAACCAGAACTCAGCCCAAATAAAATGCACTGAAGTTTGTTTTGTTCTCCTTTCCCTCCACACGTGCTGATTCTTGATGTGTCCTACACAAGGCTAAGGGTTGGTCCCGATAATCCTTGTGGGTCCCTTCCAACTCAGCATATTCTGTGATGCTGTGCTGGACATTTACCTTTCTTTAACTCATATCGAAGCATTATCTCCTGAAATAACTTAACAGAAGTGGGATCCATGCTGGGTACCTAGTCATCTGTGTGGTGGGTTATTTTTGTCCTGCATTAACTTCATTTGCAACTGCTGGAGTCTAATTCAGTAGGACGAAAGAGTGAAAAAGGGAATCTGTGTGTGTTTATCAAAGACCATGGAACAAAATTGCAGTAATTAAGAGCCACTCATGAAAGAACCAAGTGTAAAACTAATGATAGGCTAATGCAGAAACACATATTGAAAGCATTTCCATAATTTGTGATGAGCTGACAACTGTGACAAAGTGAGAGAGGGAATGCAAAGCCTGTTAAGGAGCGCAGCTCCCTGCTCTATTGGAAGTCCCAACTTTGCCTTACCTCCCACACATTTTCCGTGTGTTGTGAAGTGAAGAGACTGCACCTATAATGCAGCATAGCATATCATTGTTGTGTTGTAGTTCTAAGCAATCACACTCTGATGGGTTTCCATTATGAAAAGTGATGGATACAGTGTCTTTCTTTCATCCCATGAACCAGTAGGTTCCCGCTAGCTTTCTCACTGCTCTTGCAGGGGCTTCTGAAGCCAGTAAAAATGTAGTTGCTTTGCTGTTACTTTCAACAGGACAAAGGCAAAGTTCTCTGACCATTTTAGCACTGAACTTAGCTGTTCATTGAGCAGTACCTGACTACCTAAAAATAAGAAAACTCTTTTCTTGTAACTCATTTATTTTCTCTGTCGAGAGATGTGTGTGCTTCAACCCTATTAAAGAGACAGTTGTGTATGGGAAGATTATGTCTCAAAGCTAAAGCCATACTTTTGAGACTTGAATCAGGTATCTAGACCAGGTGAAGCAGAGCAAATTCTTATTTAAGTGATTTTACATTTGATTTTCATACACCCTGGGGCTTTGGTGCATCTCTAGATTTGGAAGACATTCAAGCCCTCTCCCAGCACTCAGTGCAAATAAGATTTATGCATGCAGTCATTCCCCTTCCATCTTCACCTGCCAGTGACTAGAACGGGCCATGGGTCAGTCTTAGAAGGTTCCTTGTGCTGACCAGCTCAGGCTGTTAAGTGTGCAAGAAAAATCTAACACTGCAGGGCTGCCCTTACCACTGAGCTGACAGCAGCATTAGTGTCCTGTGCTCTATCCTGCATGACTTGATGCTTTACAGCCTTAATTTCCACATTAATTTAAAGCAGTAGGAAAAGCTATCCAAAAGTGTGTAGAAATGAAAATCTGTAAGTTTCTCTAATTTTATTTTTATCTTCTCTCCTACATACTAGAATAATTCAGGGTTTTAACTGAAACCATGCTAGATTCAGCTGGAGTCTTGATAGCAAGGTGGTAATCTCAGTGTATGTTCTAGATTTTATTATAAATTTTTATTTGCCCCTTCCCCAGATAAATCTGTTTTAAAATCTATTTTTCATTTCTAAGCCATCAAAGAACATGTTCTGAGCCTCTTAAGTGCACCCTTGACACTTCTTTGATTGTTTCAATAGGTGATATTTTACAAGGTTTTACTTCTCCACATAGATCATTGCTAGTTGCTATTTTGGAAAAAAAGCATTTTAGTGACTGCGGAGATGAGCAGGAGTTGAAAGGTATTTCTATCTACTTTCCAAACCACATTGCTCAGTTCTACCTACAAAACTTATCTATGCAGTATTCTTACTTTATGTTTACAACCTTTCACAGAATTCAGATGACAGTTTTTTTGGAATTCCTATTTGCAATTTAAGATTTTCTGTGGAAAAAAACGTACATATATTTCAGTATTTTCTCTGTAAGTCAAATGTAGCAAGTGATGTTGGGTTTTTTCTGTCTGGAGAAAAGGGCAACTGTAAACAAAAGTGTTTTATTTTAACATCAGAATTTTCAGAGCTGCAATAGTAGTTAGTGCTGACATTTTTAGTCTTTACATATTCCCCTTCAATATGACAGCCTCTGTGTCTACAAGAAATGAGTTCTGAAAAGAACATTAGTTACAGCATCACAGCGTCAGTTGGCTGGCAGTGCCTGATAGCATTTTGTATACTTGCAAGACAGGCCCTTGGAAGGGCAAGGGAGCAGGGGAAACCTTCAACATACTTTTTCTGTGACCCCTTCATTGCTAATTCTGAACTTATTTGTGCTGGTGCTGGTCCTAGGTGGTAATGCTATATCAACCTTTCCTTACAAAGGGAAAAGAAATTTCCATGCTGAGGTAGGCATGTAGCATTGCCAGTGTGGCAATTGATTAATTGATTAATCAAACCTTGACTATTTGCTTAACCAGAGGCTTCAGAACTCCTTGTAATAGGAACTATGGGAAAAATAGTCTTGTTGAAGTAATTTTAATTGTCTTGTTGAAATTCAGAAAGTCCTGACAATTTCTTACAGTCTGACAAATTTAAAGATACATTTTTTTCCACTTTAGAAATCAAAACATAGTTATATTAGAGCCTTTCCACATGCAATTTTCTACTTAATAAGAACAAAACAACATGTGTCAAGGGCATTAATTTGCAAACTAGATTGATATATCCCTGCTGTCCTCTGCTTTGGCAGGAATGCTGTTAAGGAGTCTGAGGAATTGTTTTGTCATGGAGCAATGCTTTGGCAGTCGACACGTACAAGAGGGTCTGGCAAAAATGCAGCATTTCTACACAGAGGATAAAAAACATACAGCTTAAAGTGGGGAGTACAGAGGGTGACAAACATGTACTTCCGGAGTTGCCCATGTTACTAGTATCCACACTCCATCACCATTTTAAGAACAATAGCTTTAAGAGTTTTAGCCACTCATCAGGACATTTCTTTTTGTGACTAGAGTAATATTCATGGCTCAACTCTCCCACTTTTCACTATATTGCACTGCCAGAATACTGGATCTCCTGGATATAAAACACAACAGAAAATAGTGTTGGTCTGGCCTACATGCAGTACATTCTCAGTGAACTAAGTGGTCATCACATTTCTGAACAATATTGGGTTAATTCTTCTGACATTAAAATATCTAGATAACATGAGTCAAAATTCATACTCATTATTTTAATACTTGAAACCCTAGCTTGAGTAATTCTGGGGAAAAATAAGCAGATTTAAAAATAAGATAAATCAACACAATTTATTTGTTTTATTTGCTGTATTTGCTATATTTATTTTCAATTCCATTGACAAAAGAATGAATAACAACAACGAACAAACACACAAAATAACAACAAAACCTCAAACAAACCAAACAAAACCAAAAAAAAAGAACAAAAACATCAAAACCCCAAAACCAAAAAACCCCCAGCCCTTAAAAACCATGCTGGTGGTCAAACTACTTATAAGAACTACTTACAGAAATTAGTGAAGGGCTGACTGCAAAAAGATTACTAGTTTATGTGTTATGTGAAGTGTCCGGAAGTTCAGATTCTTATCAAGGCTCTTTGGTTGGGAAATAGCTCAAAAAATCTCACCAAATGTCAAGTTTATTCTGAAACATTTAAAATTCCTGGGCAGGAATTACAGCATCATGCATGGTGTGATGCTATATTTAATTATATTAATTTCTCTGAAATCAGATATATGAAAATTGACATAATTCACATAGACTGAAAGAAATTATTTTGAACCACCATCATAAAATTAAGATAATTCATTGCAGAGTCAAGGAAAAGTGAACATGACTGTGGAAACCACAGATGAACACACATTTCTTTCTCAGTGAACTCAGATTACTCAGAAGAAATGAGTGTTCATTCTTTTCTATTGAGAAAAAAATACGTGATCCTTCTCATACTTCACATCAGTTATATCAAATGGAAACAAGTGCAAGCCCTAAGGCCTTCGTACTTATGCTGTAAAATTACTTCCATACAATTTTTCAAGTAGGAAGATACTAAAGTTACTGTTTGGCAAATAACAGACCCTGATTTTCCTGAACATGTAGAAATTGCAAAGAATTCTTGACTTTAACTGCTCTGGGCCAAACAGTGAAAACCTGTGTTTATGGCATTTGAAGTTTAAGAGTATATTTTCATGGTGGATTTTCATACACAAACCTTCACCAGCTACATATGAAGTGTGGGATACTCCAGATTTGGGTTTCTCAGCACCAGAAGTAGCTGGGGTCCAAACACCAAGGTGTCACTAATCTGTGCTTCTCATGACAAAGCTCTTTGACACTCTCTTGTGGAAATGGTCTTTGTTGTCCTTTCTCTCAGTTCTTTTCTTAGTTGAAAATTACTTTCTGTGTAGGGATACACAATAAAGTATGTGATAGGCATGAGGTGTGCGATAGGCATGAGGTGTGTGATGGGCATGAAGATGATCTCGTGAATGCATCTACAAGATCTTCTGAGTACACAGGTAAGTCTGACTGCTGCACATCTTCATATGTGTAAGGTCATTTCCTGAGGCTCTGCAGCTGCACATTTCTGAGCTCTTTGTCTTATGCTCCCCTGCCTTTTATTGCCACTGCAAGCTTGTTATATTTACCCAGAAATGTGTTGCCTGATTACTGATTTTTCTTTAAGATGTGACACAGATTGGTTTTCCTTGCATGTAGATTTTCTTGTACCAAAAAAAATTGGATATTAAGAAGAATGGAAATGGGAAAGAAAAAGAAAGTGTTTGCTGACATGTGCTCTCAGTTTACAAAAAAGCAACCTGAAGCAATGCTTCCTCTGTTTTTCTTTTGTAGTTATCATGGGCTATTGATTATAGAGCCAAACTCATTTGTGAATACTAGAATGTACTGTACCTCATATAAACTATTTTGAAGTTAAATTTTGGAAAAAATTAATAATGAAATATGGCAAATAAGAGCCCCAGACAAAAGATGTACCACGTAAAATTATGACAATAACATGATGACAATGATTTTAAAACTGTATCTTTTGATTGTTTCAGTTCTCTATCCAGTATGAGCTCATATGTAAAAGCTATGCCTCTGCTATTGTCTCTCTCTTTACAGTTTGGAACCACCATCATAATCCCAAAGCAGAATATTATAAAAAACAAGACATTTATTGTAATTTGCAGTTAATTTCACTCCTCAAGAATTGCATAACTTCCTTTGATTAAATTGTGTATTGCTTTATAAATAACATTTGTCAAATCTGCAGAAAAGCTTTAAAATCTTCGTGTCTGTGAAAGACCAGCTTGAGTCTTTAAAATCATTGAAGAGAAAACATCTCTACTTTAACTACACAAAAGTAAAAAACTGATATTTCTAGGCAACTGCTAATTCCCTTCAGTCCTTTTTTTTTTGAAAGAGTGAGAAGTCACCCATTCATCCTAACCATTTCTGCTAGAAGAATTGTCATGTGAATACTGCAACAACAACAAAAATATCTTTTGAAGATTTTTTTTGATGGGGAATCTGTTAGCACACTGGCAAATGCCAGGCCCTTTGAATATAGCCTATCAATACTTTTCCTTAAAGAATTCATCACCACATGTCACTTTTTAAGTAAAGAGAGCAGGAGATAAACAATCATACTATTTTCTCAGAGGCCTAGTTCTGTATATTAGAAGTACTTTCTAGAGCTTTCAATAATACTCTGCTATGCAGTACCTGAAGGCTTTTTAATCCAAAATGTCATATGCATGTTTGTTAGTCCTGTCAATTTGTTAGGAAAACTCTGAAATATTTATTATTCTCTTACAATACACTAAATTCCTAATCATGAACAATGTTCAGTGAGATAAAGCTGTGCAGTCTCTAGATTTCACTGCTATGAAGCTCTCCATCACAGTCAACACTCACTGCTGGAGCAGGTAGACCGGTATCAGATCTTCTATAGCTCAGTAGCTCTGAAATGACCATGGTGAATGTGGGGAGGAAGAGTAACATTCATTCAGAATTCCAGAAGAATCTTCATCATGAAATATTTAGGCCAAATTGTTGACAAGTGGCCTAGTTCAGATCCTGTACTTCCTTTGAATAATGAAAAAGATGATGTGACTTTTCATGTGACTTTTTAAAAGATTGTTATTTGTCATGCTTTAAAGCATTTTTCTTTCTCAGTTTAAATAATTCAGTTAAATGGCAAAGGAACTGAATAGTCTACTGGTTTATAAAGGCAAGATTATGAAATTCACTGAATACATGTCAAAATAGGATGGTAAGAATTCTGTAATATCCCTTAGTTTTAGCTCTTCAGTTTGAGAAGTGTGCCAGAAAAGTGGTTATTCAGATATCTGCCAGGCCTCTGCAAAGTGATGTTTCCAGTTACTCTTCAGGGGAGTTTAAATGGCTTAAGCCCTTGTGCCCCCAATACTCTGTAGGGCTTGTTATTCAAACCAAAGAGTCCCGTTAGGATGAGCAGCAAATGCTGGAGGAGAAATATTCCATACTTCTGAATACAGCATCTCAGCAAATTCAGTCACATGTTTTTCTGGGTACACATAGAAGGTTGTTGGTAAGTATCACTGATAATATGATATTCTCATGATGATATGATTGATATTATATTCTCAAGCTCTCAGACTCTGTTAAAATTGATTCCAAGCTGAGATGCATACATTTGAATTGTTTTGCAGCTGCTCTTGCCAGAGATCTGTCACAGGATTTGTACCTAAATTAATTATTTTGAGTCTTGATTTCATTCATAATGTGTAATCATAAGGAAGAGAGAGAAGAAAAATTACTGGAAGAGATTCGTATTGTAACAAAACGTTGGCCTAGGTGTCTAGGAGCTCTTTGTTGTAATATTCTCTCCTGTAGGGCAGCAATAAGGTAAATCAGTCTAATATTAAAGCTTAGATTAACTGAAAGTACGCAAAGAATCCCAAACTTTCCCAAGCATCCTCAGTTAACATGTCAATTTCACCTTTTAAGAAGTGGTAGAAGCAGGATCCACTATGTACAATATCAACAAACAGAAATAAGACAAATCAGCCACAACTATTGGTGGTTTCACACCAGTTCAGTGCCTAAGTCCAGCACACCCTCATTACCAATATAGTCTCATTTTGTGGATATTAACAGCTTAAAGGCTCTTGGGTTGCAAAAGTGCTAAACTCCAACCGAAGTCAGCATCCTGTGAACATTCACAGGCCTGACTTTTAAGCCATGAATAGTTTCTAATGCTCTCTGTTAGACAAGGATGACCCAGGGAAACAATTCAGAAAATTAAATATAGAAGGAATGAGCTTACAGAGGCAAACTCACTGTTAAGATAAGGTGAAGCAGAAGAAAGACACTACAGTTGCTCATTAAGTGTAAAAGGACAAGATGCCAGGTATTCACAGTATTCATTCACCTAACATTTAATAAAATGCCATGATATAATGAAAAATCTTCAGAAGAAATACAGAAATTATGCCATGGTTTTCTATCTTCACATTATTCTTCAGAGCTCCAGGAACATTTACAAAATTTTAGCAGACTGAAACTCCCATGAGGGAGGAAAATGTCACCATGTGAGCCTCACTAATATAATATCTCTCCTCTAATGAAGGGAAACCCCATGGTTACTGCCACAGGGGGTAATGGTTGTTGACCTCTACAGTATTCCTGAAGCTGGCACTGAGTTTCAGTACACTGAAATTCATAACTGAGGTATACTCTAGGCTATGCTTCTATGGTTTCCATTAAGAATACAGTGGCCAGGGCTTAATTAATGATTGAGACCTCTTGGAGTGTAACTGGATGGTCACAGCAAGGAGGAGCTCTCTAGGGGATGTTATGCACAGAAACGAATGGCTGATCTTCTACAAGTTAAATGTATGACACAGAATTGTTAATGAAAATCTGAATATCTCGTGGTTTAGAAAAGGTACTCCCTAGTTTAGTGTTCCCACTGAGACTCTCCAAACTGTGTGCCATTTGCTTGCTCCCCTCCCTCCCCCTCCTTCTCCCTTCTACTCCTGAAGGTGGCTGGAGAGGCACCAGAGGTGAAAATAGTGAATTGAGAAAAGAACAATTTGCTGGAAACAGCAATGAGATAAGAAAGTGAACAGTGACAGCAGCGATATTAATAATAAAAGCACAAGAGAGGGGTACAATTCACACGTGATTGCTGAGAACCAGTGCCACCCAAACACTCCCTCATTTAGTCAGCAAACACATTCAGTCAACCAGCAGGACCCTCCTCTCTCCAGAGACTCCTTTCCTCTTGCCCCCAGCAATGAGGTGAGGTAGTACATAATAACCTCTGGGTCCTTGATATGCCCTCTCCTGATTACTGCAAAAATCAACCCAGTCGTGACTGGAATCAAGACATAATATTTTGATAGCACAAATGTATTGGGTATCTTGCCTTTACTCTTTAATTACCATAATGATATATAAAGGAAACTGAACTCAGCTGCTAGATATTTTAGTTCAGCTGGATTCACAGAAACACAGGATAACTGGGATTGGAAGGGATCTCTGGAGACCATCTAATCCAAACCCCCTGATAAAGCAGGCTCACATAGAGCAGGATGCACCAGCTTGTGACCAGGTGGGTTTTCAATGTCTCCAGAGGAGACTGTGAGCAAAGTTATCCTGGTTAAAATTATTCTCTTTGAAACTACCCTAAAATAAAAAGTTGCAAAGAATAAACTGTATTTTGTCGTCTAGTTGATTTTTTTCTGTAACAATAATAACAACTTTTTTTACCAGAAAAAAAACATTAAAATGAATGTGTTTTTTGTCCTCCCCTGTTCCTCTGCTCCTTTTTATGTTTTCTGTGGTATCAGAAGGCAATAGTAACCTGCTTTACTTCTCTTTACAAGCCTGGCATCTGCACAACCCGATCTGCATTGTCCTTGGAGAAGAGACATATTGTTGGGTGCTTCTACTGCTTCTACCCCAAGCAAAGGTTTTTGGACATCACTCATGTTGATCAGGGACAATCCCAACTGATCATTGTTATGGCTGGTTTTTTGAAGCAGAAATATATAAGACTCCAAAAGCATCTCCAGGGAAGACTAATATTAATTCAAGACATGGAACAGATGGTTAAGAAAAAATTCTGCTAACTGAATCACATCCTGATCCTGTATGCATTTCACAGCCAAAACTTGATTTCGGCAGAAGTTTTTCTAGGTTCTAGTTTATCACTGGATGTCATTTACATTTGCACCTTCTCATGTGAAAACTTGATGATAATAGGCCTTTTCTAAAGGCAGAGCCAAACATAAAATACCCAAGGATGATATCCAGCAGATACATATTCAAACTTTTCTTATCTTCTTCATTTATGCTTTTTTTGAAGATGCATCTTTTATGTGTTCTTTTTCCTGATCAACAGTGCTGTCACCTATATACCAGTTTCCTATTTCTCATTGCTTTGTTTTCCTTTCTTCTTTCCTTCCTCCTTTTGTCTTTTCTCCAGACAGTGATTTGGCGTCCAGCCACTGACTTTCTGTTTTATTGCAAAGAAAAGATTCCTATCTACTTGTAACAGTGAGATCTAACTTCTTCACTATTCCTTTCTTTCCTCTCACAAAGTGCTGTCACAAGAACATGAGAAACTATCCAGAATTAATTTCACTTTTTGTGTCCCACTTGCTGGAGCATAAAGGGAAAAACAGAATTGTGGTGAAACTCTCTACATTCTAATGCAGGAAACTCAAGTACTTACTTATTTCTGTCTTTTGGCAATATTCTTCTCAAAAGACATGCAGTCAACAGCCATCTTGTGTTAATATGTGGTGTGCTGGAAAGTGATTCTGAGGTGCAAATCAGGATTTCACAAATAATGCTGTATATAACTTTGGACTGCCTCAGGTTATATAATAGACTATTCAATATGCTGCATGCTAGCTGAAAAGAAGAAATTGCACTTAGACTGGTAAAGAGGTATAGCCTGTATGGCTAGCAGAAGTGGCTTAAATATGCAGCCAGTTAAAATATTAATGACATCTGATCCTGAGCCTTTGAATGGTATTAGGAATACCATGGCAATTCCTCTAAAGGCCACCCAAATGCCTAGTATCTTTATCCTTCCTTTTAAAATCTATTTCTCTTTTAGTTTAACTGATACAGCTGGCACAACTTAATTTTAGTTGCATGCTTAGAATCAGTGGAAAATTCTCCTGTAACTGATTAGGAATCTTTTGAACTGGATTTGCAAGTAACATGCTAATGTCTGTGCCATTGTGCTCTGCTTCTGACCAGTGATGTTCTTGTGGGAGTTCTATAGTCTCTCCATGGCGTTTCACTGAGGTAGGGGAGGTGGAGTATCACCATCCAGGTTGGCCTTACAGGTCAGTACTAGTGCTTCCTTTATGGAGGTGGAGAATGGGTCAAGAGAAGGATCTACAGACCTCTTCAGTCATTACCTGCCTCCTCAGAGGATGAAGCAGTGGAAGTAATTTACCTTGCAAAATTGGAATAGGCTGGGCATGTAATTTCAGGACACTCTTTGGAAATGTAAATTACTTTTTATTTCTTCACCCAGTTACTTTACCAATTTAGAGTAAGGGCACAAGAAGAGAAAGGATATAAAATGTAGCACAGATGTTAGAAGGTCATTTAGTTGTCTAAACTTTAAGATTTTGTTATCACTCACCTGCCTCTGGGTAAGCAGCACATCAGAATAAAGGCAAGAATGAAATGGAAAACCAAGGTTTTGTTCTGGTGAATAACAGATGATCTCCTAGGCAAGACAGAATACTTTGTGGTCCGTGTGGTTCCTTCATGTGGTCATGGTTTTTTTTCTCAAAATTGCATGCTAAGATCAAAAATTAATATGATCCTGCTCTCTCTTTATTCAGTGAGAACATAAATGAAATACCCTATGATGGGAAGTCTTCAGTACCTTAAATTTAATTTCTTTTATAATGTCTTTCTCTGCTCTCAGCTGGAATTTTTTTTTTAAGAGGAAAAATGTGACCTTGCTAATTTCTACAATTAGAGCTACTGCTGCTAAAGCAATTATCCATATAAACTAAACAAACAAACATAAAAAATTTTGCAACAACTCCCAAGTGGATTAGCACTTCAGTTTTAGAAAGACAAGAAATAAAATTCACAGAGAGGATGCCAGTCTATTTTGAAACAGCGCCTTTGTATGTTCCATGAAGATCCTGGCAGTGTTTGACATTATTTGCCATCACTATACACATATAGTTGGTGTTGAAATGAAAAGCCAAACTCATATTAATTTTATGAAGAAAAATGTATTCCTACCTTAATTTAATATATCTTTTACCACAGTTTATTTCAGTTTTTTTGTTATAATGTGAGAATAAATAAACTCGAGCTTCCTTTATTAATGATTTAAGATCTCAAATTTATTTTGTTTGGTTGGTATAAGTGATGCTGTCAGTTAATATTATTGAATGTGAATAAAATTGAGTATTTTTTAAGCTGAGTGTGATATTTGCTTTATTCCAGTCCCTGATCACCAATACCAGTGTTACGGAAACTTCCTGACCACCCAGGAGCCACTTCCACACTTGCACCACCTGAGCTGGCACTGAAGCCTCTTTGCAGCCACATACCCCACATTTACACAGTCAAACCAGGTTTCCTTACAGGCTTGACACCACATTTCCCACAACAGAGTCTCTGATATCCCAGTTCTTAAACAATTTAATTGCTGAAGTAAGTAAATAACAAACTAGCAGCTCGAACTGCCCTCTGAGGAGGCACCCTAAACAAAGGAAACCCTGAGCTTTTGCATCTTTATAGTCTAAAGATGAGAAAGTCTGGGGTTCATGGGCTCCTGCAGTGCCTCAGTGTCCAGTCCCTGTGCCCCTTCCTGTGCCAAGGATCAGCAGTCCTGACCTCTTGCCTCAGGCTCCCACCCAGAGCTCAGCCTGCAGCTCCCACTGCAGCTGCACCCCGAGCCACTTGCATTGAATATGTTCCTCAACACCAGTCACCATGATTATTTAAAGATTATCAAGAATGGCCTTGCACTGGAATCAGACAGCTGCCTCAGGCCCCATGGACTTACGTATGCCCAGTGTTTTTTAAGCTCTCTCCAACTTAGTCTTCTTCTGTGAAGGGTAAGTCTTCCTTGCTCCAGACTTTGCCTGTGATCTGAGGGGCCTGGGATTACTGAGGGCTTTTCTTACTTCTAAAGACCGAGTCAGAGAAGATTAATATTCTGGTCTAATTTGTGTTCTTTATGCCCAGCTCTCCTGCCCCATTCAGCAGTAGATCCATGTTTTCCCTAATCTTCCTTTTTGCTGTTTATGTACTTGTGAACAACAGTCTTTCCCTTTGCACCCCATGCTCCTTTCATGTTGACCTTGACTTTCCTACCCTTATCTCTACAAGATGTGACAGCAACGATATAGTCCTCCTGGGCCACCTTTGCCACTTTTGTCACCTTTGCTTAATTTCCTACTTGATGTGATGGACCATTTTTGAACTTGGTGCTTTAATATCAGCTTCTGAAAGGCTAGTGGCATCCCAACAAGAACCGTGTCCATATGAAAAACCAAACCCCATGAGAATACTTATGGAGACTATAGAACTAAAGTGGGTTACAACGCATGTGTCAAAATTATCCCTTATTATTCACACGTCTGTCCTTGGCACCAAGTGAAAAAATGTTGCTTTTCATATGTTGTTGTAGTGGCTTTTGATATTCTAGAAAGCAATTGTCATGGCTTTTTGACTTTTTTAGTATGAACATTTGGTAAATTATCCTGAAATAGTGATGATAACATCATCTCCTGAAAGAAAGAATAAGCATTTACAGAAGGTACATACTGAGAATGTCTCGATAAAAAAAAGAAAATACCATTTCTCTTTGCTCATTCCAAATACTCACTCTCTTCCATCCCTATCAGCTAACCCCACTTTTTTCTTTTTAATTACAGCAGATGTAGGCTTATTCAAAACTGTTCGTGTTTCAAAGGCATGATGGCTATTTTTGCCTGAGTAATTTTCCTCAAATTACCTGACTGTATGGTTCATAGCATATGCACCAACTGAAATACAGGTTTTCTAGTATAAGATCTTCCCTAAAGTAATCCCCACTGCAGTCTATCTTTCCCCATATCTGTGTTCCCCACCATTTTCTACATTTTCCCTCTATACTCTCCCCAAATATTTGAAAGTAAGTATAAATGTATTTATATATTATATTATGATATATGTAAATTCCATGTCTGAAATACAAGTCTGGAATCGATACAGACAAGATCTATTGGATGTTGCCCCTCAATAAGGCAGAGAAGATGGCAGAAAACTTAAAAAAAATTCTTTAATATGTTTACAGGTCATAACAGCTAGCTTATGAGAAGTGGCTCTTTTCAGTAACTTTGAAATAACTTTGATCTGTTGAGATAGGTTTGTTCTGTCAGTAGACCGAAACCAACCTCTTCAAGTCTAGGCATGGTCCCATGTGAAGAGAACACTTGAGTGCTTTGGAAAAGTGCTCATGCAGGTCTAGCCCCAGCCTCAAACCTAACATGATCTCTCCCTGTCTCCAGCCAAGCCTTCTGCCAGAGAAGGACAGAGAAGAGGACTTTTTCTCTACTTCTCTTTTGTCCCCTTCTGGGAAAATGTGTTACTTAAGTGAGCTTTATGTTTTTCATTGAAGCAAGCACCACTTTACTTGTGCTGTAGTAAGCAGATGAATTGGGACTGGCAGATTCATAGAAAAATAAACCAGATCCTTTTTCCATAGAAATTAAGAGAAGTGTCTTGTCAGGTCAACTGAGCAGCTCCTGAAGAATGGAGGGCCTCGGGGAGAAAGAGAGAGAGGAAAGTCATTGATAATTCAAGGTCTCAGTCTCTCTGGCAGCTCAGGTGCCTGAAGCTATGTGGTTATCCTTCCAAGAGAAACACATCACAGCACATTTGTGCAGGACCCCAATCTGATGGTCAGTCAGGAGTGCCCAGGGAGCATTTTGCATCCTGTGCAATGTCCTAAGGACAGCAAAGGAAATGTAACATTGAGTCATTATGTTTCCAAATACTGGAAAGGCTGCTAAATCAATCTCTTGGAAATTATGAACCATGACAATTGAAGTTGGCAATACAATTGATTCAGCAATTCTGCCTTACTTTGAAATGCTGTCTTCCTGCAATTGTTGCATGACTTTTTTTCCCCACATTTCTCCATGCATTTTCAGTAATTTTTAAAGCATATCCTTTCACCTTTTTTACTTAAAAAAGAAGCAGAGGATGGCAGGAGAAATCTGCATGTGCAAAAATAGAAAGAGGTAAAAAGTTGTAAATTAATACAGTAAGTCTAAGCACAATATTTAGAAAGTTGGAATGAAAGTGTTGGAGTGAGCTACCTATTCCTGTCCTAGAAGCCTGTTTCCCCTACTTGGAGAGTTCATCTGTTCTGAAAAGAAAACTGATTACTTATTTCTAGGTCTACAACTCCAGTACTTGGAAAGGTGGGCACCCTTATTCTTAGAAGGTTCTGTGCTGTGTTTCCCTTATTTTCCCGTGGACAAATCCAGGGTTGCTAGGTTGAGATAACTTTCAGCAAGAGCCTCAGCACTTAACCTGGCTTGCACCAGCTGGTTTAGGCACTGATGTGGACCAGTACCAGCTGAGTTAGAGAGCAGGATTGACCAATATGTGTTAAGCTGACCACTTTAAAGGTGTTACTGGACTGTAGGGTTAAGAATAATCTAGTAACACATTTGTGATATATAAAATTATAATATTGCCTTTTAAAAATTTCATTTTGCCCATTTTTAGTAGGTTTCAGTTTTGTTGCAATGTACCATGGTTCTTAGAAAATTTTGACATGTTTGCAGTTCAATTTGAATAGTAAGCATAAGAAGTAATCCTGTTTTCCCCACCTGATATAAAAGAAGATAGGGTCTTAATTGCTTTGAGTTGCATATTTAAAAAAAAAAAGAAAAGAAAAAGAAAAGACGGCAAAAAATGAATAGCTAATTGCTTTTCAAATAGTTACTTCTCCACATTCTGGAGAAATTAATGTGAATCTGTCAGAAACAATGTGACTTTAGTAACATTTTTTATTCCAATAAGTTAAAGATAATTAAGGTCCTTTTTGTTCATAAAGAGGCTTTTAAATCTGTTAGATGTGTGCCTTTTACTTTCTGCATGCTTTTTATGTGTTGATTGGTTCGCTTTGGTATCAGTTCAATCTATATTTTATAAATGGCAAGAGCTTCCTTGCTTTGTGAAGAGTGTTAAGGTGTTTGGAGCAATTAGCCCAGTGTTAATGAGGTAAAGTCTTCTTTTCCTCTTGAAATGCAAAGAACTACTGCAGTGCTGAGCAGCGTTGGCTAGAAGCAGCATAGTAGATTTTGTATTCACAGCTGGCCATATAAAATGTTGAGCTTTGCAGCAGGGAGGTTATGCCTTTTGGGGTATCCAGCAGAATAATATAGAATAACTAATGTATTTTAGCATTCCTGCTAAAAACTGGTGAGAAAGAGAAGGCTCTGTACTTCTTGTTCACAACCAAGGATGTGCAGAGATGAGGATATGGTGCTGTTGTCCCTTAAGTTCCATGCAATGAAAGTTTCAATGTCCTACCTTTTCCTTATAATGCTGAGTGATAAGGTCCAGGATATACTTCCCTCTGACTATGTTGCAGTGGACAGACTAATGTGATTTTTATGGGCATATTACTGAATTATTTTTTCTTGAATTTAACAAATGCTTCTTCATCAAGGAACTGCAGCATCCACCTCCCTCCTAGCATAGGAATAAACAAACCAGTTTTTCAGTCCTTGTGTTTTGGATTTCTTTAAGAGCTGCCACAGAACAACCTGAAACCTAGGAGAATGCAGGCACAAAAAAAAAAAAAAAAAGAGTGGGTGGGCATTCATTTGTCTTATTTATTTATTTATTTATTGCTGGGCAGGGATTTTTTTTTGTTTTTTTGCTTAAGTCAGTATTTATACCACCCTGTTACAGCTATGTTTACTTTCCAAGAAATGCTTATTGTGCATAAAATGCTCTTTGAGCTTGAATACTTACCTTCACTATCTCTTACAACTGAGGAACTAGCTGAGCTACTGGGAAGGAGTCCACACCACCTCACTGCACGGAGGTTTGTCAGCTGAAGTCCACTGCAGTTCAAAACAGCTCCTTGCAAACTCAAATTCTAAAGGACATTTTTCTCCCTACAGTAAATATGTCATAGTGGACCAATACTGCATTGCCAGTCCTTTGGCTGCCCCATTTTCCAAACCAACAGAGCACTGCCAGGACAGCACAAGTGGTAGTGGGGGCATGTCTGGAGCTGGTCATTTTGGGGACTTTAGTTTGTATCCGAATTTGCTTCCGAATTGTTGGTGTTGGCTGAGAAAGAGAGGATGGAGAGGAGCATTGTGGCATAGCCATTTCTGTGATGGCAGGCTAGCTGTAGTTGCAGTTGATCACCCACTGTTGTGAAGATTCTGATGGTGAAAAACAGTACTTTTTTCTCCTGGGTTCTTGCTGCATCAGCACTCAGTTAACGTGCCGAGGTTTACCTTGCCACTTAGGAGATAACTGGGCAGTGCAAGGGAGCACTGGTTGTACTGGTAACAGATGTGTCAGACAGGAGTAAATGTAAAAGGAGCACTTTTAATGCCATTGTAATTATGGCGCTGATGGTAGATTTTCACAGGTTATTGACATCAAAAACTGTCTGTTTATGGGAAAGATAGCCTTAAATGGTAAATATTTGTTTTCATTGCCAACTCCTACCAAGGCAGTAAAAAAAAATTAAAAAATTATTTCTTGAAACATATGAGAAGGCATACAGAAACTCAGTTCAGGTCATAATGATCAGTTTCTTATCCTCTGAGACCCCATAAAATAAAGCAAACAAATAGTACAGAGACCTGAAAATCCCCAAACAACCATTTTGTGTCTATACTTCATTTAATACTGGTTGTACTCTGGGTTTTTTTATGTTCACAAAGATCCTTTTTACAGGAAAGTAAAGGAAAGAGAACAGAGAAATTCTGCCAAAGGAGATTTTATTATATCAATCCTGAGCATATTCAAATGCCGTGAAAAGCAAAAGAGTGATAAATACAGACAGCAAACTACATGTACCTTTAATTTATTATATTTAATTTCACTGAGTGGCTTAGCTGTGTTAGTGACTCAACTGTAGCTATGAAAATCACCTTAAGGTTTGCACACTAACATATTTGATTTCACCATGACTCTGCCTGGATTATCACCTTGCAGTATTCTGGAATATGTAAATTAGAACCCTGAATGAGTTTTGGTTTTACAACATCATATATGGCAGTAGGCTTGAAGCACAAAACTGAACCCTGCATAAGAATTGAATACTTATGTTTGCTTTGAGCAATGTCTTAAATCATCTTGCGGGTTTTTTCGTTAGCTTTTAGTTCACTCTTCTTCTCTTTGTTGTCAGCCTTTGTTTCTTGGGGCTGTGACAATGAGTTAAAACAAATGTGCTGAAAATATCTGCTCCACAAGTAAACATGGGCTTTCACTGGAAATTTGGTGCAGCTCGCCTTACTTTCTCTGCTTGTCAAATTTGCTGGGAGATTTGCAGTGGTGAGATTTAATTGATGAAGTGATATAATTATTCCTTTGAATTGCTCTCAGCCAGATTTTGCAGTCCTTCATCAAACAAGAGAGGCTGGCTGAAAAACTATTAATGCAATGAGCCAAGGACTATGCAGTCTGCTTTTAATCAAAATCACATCCAAAATGTCCAAAAACGCATTTCTATTTTTTTTGTTCACTTACAGAATCTTTTCAGAAATTCCACTGAATCACCTAAGACTCAGTGAGATCGGATAATCAATTGTTTGGCCTTGTTTGTCTTTGTTGCCAGTCATTTCTGTCCCTTGATATCACATTGGTATTTTGCTGTAACCAAACCCTTGAGAAACAAATCTAACCTTTCAGACTGTGGTTGCTAAGTCTGCATGCCAGATAATTACACAGGTTTCCCATATGTGTGTCAGAAAGCATATCTGAGAACATATCCTGTACCTGGGAGGTATAAAGTAAGCTAATAACCATAAACTGAAAATCGGGCCAAGCAAGGAAGTTGGAGCATTAAAAATCATAAATCCCATTTTGACATTTCTTGAGAACATTCTTGTACATTCACCAGGCACTATATAAGGGAGGAATCTTTCTCCATCTGAAAGTCTTGGCTGAACACATCTAGCTCAAGAGAGGAAGAAAATACCTACCTGTCTCTTTCCATTTAGTACTTCAAACAATTTCAAACTGTTGGATTAAGCCTGTTCAGAAAATGATATCTACCAGTCTCCCTCCTCTGTGGCTCCCCCACCTTAACTCTGAGGATGTAGAAGCTGGCTACAAGTTATTGTTCTGACTCCCTACCCTAAATATTATTCCATTGTTTTGGGTTGGGGTTTTGAAGGTTTTTCTTTCCCTAAAACACTTTGGAAGCCAAATACCTGACCTCACAGTACTTAATTTGTTTTACCTACCTCATCACTGTACTTGTCCTAAACAAATTCCCTGAAAACTTTAGGGGAAGCTACTGCTAGCTGCAGACTAGCAATATTTTAATTCTTCCTGGGCTCTACATCACTGAGGTTTTTAAAATTAAGTGGAGAGGGATAAAAACAAAGTGTGAGGAAATTATTTTTCTATGTCTTGTTTTGAAATTCATTTGTGGAGCTTTTTTGGATAATCCTCCTGTTTGCCAAAGGCTCTTTGATTTCATAGTTCTACTGGAAGAATTTATAAAAGCTAGAGACTCCCAGGCATTGGTAGACTTACACCTTTCCACTTCCAATGAAATTATGGATTTTCAGATGCATTTTGTTAGGTTGGTTTTGCTCCATGAGGCTGATCTCGTCCTGCTTTCTCAAACAGTGAACATTGGACCTGAAAATGGCTTGAATCACAGAAGAAAATTTTGTCAATGGCAAAGCAGATAATTTAAATAATTATTATGCTGAAAATATTACATCCTTGATAAATTGTCTCTATGAAATATGCAACTTTTGTTTTCAGTGCATTTTCCAGATTCTGAGTTATACGTTTGTCTGAGCATGACATTTCTGTTTGGAATGTACAAGGAGAGAAATGCACAGTTATACACTTAGAAAGCAACTATGTTTGCTCATACTGTAGAACATTCATGACTAACGGAGACCAAGTATGCAAAATGTTGGTCCCAAAGACAAGTATTCATGAAGGCATTAAGACATAAGAAAATTAGGAAAGAATGAAAAGGCACAGCTGGAATGAAATTATAACTTAAGCCTTGGTTGCTGTGATCAGTTTTAGTGCAATATAATAATTTGCACAAAAGAACAATAAATGCATATATTTAATTTATGTTTAGAAGAGCTTCAGCAGACTATTGGCCTTATTGTCAATACATTTTACGGTGTAACAAAGAACAATAACTGCTACTGTCACAGAATCATACAGAGTGTAAAAGATGAACAGGACCAATATAATTATGGTTTTAATCGTGATGTGATGGTGGTGTTTACACCTGTAATAAGCAGAAAGTGGAACATCATCAGACTCCTGGGACTGAGGACATGCATTGTGATTAACTTAAACTATAAAAAACTTTCTATAATGAGCTGTTTCTTTTCTTTTCAGATTATGTTTAATATTGCATAAAGTCACATTCTGTGGTTCAGTCTTCATTATAAGACTATAATGCATTCTGACATATGTGTTTACTACTTCTGTCAAGGGCCTGCTATGTGCATTGTCTTTGTATTTATTAAAATTTCTTGCTTTATGTGCTGTACCTAAGAAATAGCTCTTGACATTGTTCTTATTCAAAATACTCAAATGAAGTGAAAATGATGATTTAAAAGTGACTGCTTGAAGACAGCCAAACAGTGTGGTTGAAGTTAGAAGGAATCTTTGGACACCATTTAGTCCAAATCCCTGCTTAAAGTAGGATCAGTGCAAGTGGCTTTATTTTTTAGTTTTTCTAGCACCATCCCTACACTCTTGCACAGTCTCTACATACATCTTCCGGGTCACTTGTCCCTGCTTCTAGCTCCAGTATGCTTCCTTGTTTTGTTTGATTCTAGTCAAGAACTCGTTCATCCTGTCACTCATGCTTGATTTCTTGAGCCTGGATAATGTCCTTGAAAGTCAGCTAGTTCTTCTGAACCCTTTGTTGTCTGTGACCAGCTCCCATTGGATTTTTCCAAGCCTGTCACTGAACAGGTTCGGGATTGTTCTCTTGTAGTGTGGAGTTGTGATCCTAATATTTACAATGTTTCCTCCTCTCAGGCTGTTGCTTCAGTCCCTACTGCCCTTATGTCCCCAGTGTCCTTGTTTGTAAGAATCAGATCCAACAGAGCACCTTACCCCATCATTCACTCCTCAGTCACCTGTCTTTGGAAGTCATTAATCCATTAACTGCAGATACCTCTATGACAGCTTGTGTTCTGCTGTCTTTTTCCTGCAGTGGATCATCTGGGTGTTTCCAGCCCCCCATAAGGACCAGGGCCTCCTTCCAGCTGGCTGAAGAAGCCTTATCCCCTTCTCACTGATCAGGCAGTTTGTAGCAGACATCACCACAGTGCTGCCCACACTGGTTTGCCCTCTAATTCTGACCCATAAACTCCCAGGCAGCTGACCTCCTGTCCTAGGCGGAGCTCTGTGTGCTCCTGTTGCATCCATGAGAGTCCCTTCCCTTAGTACCAGCCTGTCCTTTGCAAAGCACCTGTGTCCATCCATTGCAGCACTCCAGCCATGTGAGTTTTCCCACTGTGTTTCTGTGATCCAAGCAGGACTGTAGCCCTGCTGTGGCACACAGATCTCCAGCTGCTTCTGCTCTTCCTCATCCTGCCTGCATTAAGGTGCAGGCACTGCAGAGAGGTCATGATGATTTCTCAGATAAACTGTGAGAACTTCCCACAGTAAGTTACTCCCTAGTAAGTAGTGAAACAAATTAAAGAACGGATTAGTTTTTCATTTTGTCTAGGACTAGACTCTTGGAATTTACCTATTGCCATTATTCCAACGGATGCTTTGAAAGTCCTGTAAGTTGCTTCATGTAAATTAGTTAATGTTTCTCATGTTCATATAGAAGATACTCAATAAAACCTAAGTGATGTAAGTGTGCCTGCTTGACTGCCTACAGGGGAAACTAAATTTGATGAATACATATATTTGTTATATCTATATTTTTTCCCTTAAAACACACACACATGTTACAGAATCACAGAATGTTTGAGGTTGAAAGGAACCTCTGGAGGTCATCTGCTCCAAACCCCACTTAAACATGGGAACCCAGAGCAACCTAGAAGTTTATATATAGTCTAGCTTCTGACAAAGCTGCTTACATGCATAATGCACCTAAATCGGAGAAGAAAAGTGGCTGGGTATGAAAACATTTGTACATATTATGACTAAAATTCTTATTCTACAGAAAGTCTGCTAGTAACATTAGGGAGAAAAACCATTAAGGCATTAATAGAAACAGGAACAGTATCTTTGTATCAAGTGATTTAGCTGAAACATCAACCAGAATTTCTTAACTTGTGTCTTTGCTTTTTTCTGAGTAATGTCCTTCCTTGTTGCAGGAATGGAAAGTATACCATGACTCACTGAAGAATAAAAAATACACAAAAAAGCCTAGGCAGTAAAAAAATGAGACAAAGAGTGATTTTCCAGTGACTTCTGAAGAAGTTCCCTCAGATTCATGAAAATCCTTCATCTATCAATTCTTTTTATCCAGAAGATTGGAAACTAAAGCAAACATCACACAAATATGAAACATATTTGTTAACAAATGGTTACAAAATTTATGCTTCTAACTGGAATTTTCTATGAATTAAACTTTAAAGAAAAAAATATAAAGGTAAGTTGTGTTATACAAAAGGCACAATATATGCCTTCAAAATGAAAATCTGAATTAAGAGACAAAACCACCATAATTTCAGCATAGGCAGGAACAGAACAGACTTAGATTTATTAATTTCTGAGAGATATTTTTCTCAGGCCCTTCATTCCCTTATAATATGGTTTCTTGATCAAATTCAGTGCCTGACAGGGTCTAGGATTTTGCCTGTGTAGAGAAACTTGAGATTATGGAAACAAAACTAGATACCTTCTGCACTTGTTCTTTGAAGATAGTACTAAATTATCCAAACAGTTGCATTTAAGGCTCCCAGGAGGAGCTAAAGAAAATTTAGTTTATGCTGCATGACTTCAAATAAGAGGGCAAATCTCATTCAGCATCCATAAATGCAAACTACACTCGAGAAAAACTAACCTTATCTTTACCTCATGAGGTACTCTAATTACTTGCTACCTTCAAGAAAATTAATACAGGTCCATTACAAACAGTTCTCTTAGGACCAGTTGCAGAGTTGGTTAAAAGGATGAAGAGAGCGCAGAGCTTTCTTGGGAAGGAAGAAGAGGAAAATTAAGTGAAGAATAATATGGTGTGTACAAGCCTATACGTCCTATAAGCCTAGGACTAAATCTTTAGTCATCAGACTGTGGAGGGACAGAGTACAGGAGAGTTTGGAATAGCACTTAGGCAAAGGAATGCAAGACAGTGGTGATTAACATCAAGTGTCTGGATGCATCTACAATTTTCCAAATGTTAGAGATATTAATCTCCATTAACCCTTTATTCTTTTAGGCTTTTTCCTTAAAGTCATGGTGATCAGAAGCACAGGGCCACAAGACATTTCATGAATTTCTATTCACAATATCTCCAGAACTATTTTACATCACATACTGAAAAAACAAATTCAGTATTATCTACTGAATCAAGAAAGGTGCCATATCATCAACTCATATTTTCCTGTCTATTGAGAATAAAGCTCTGCGGGGAGAGCCCTACTTGTCCTCTTCATTCTGTCAAAAATGAGGTGAGGGACTAGAATCATACCAGTGAATTATACCTACCTCATCTTTTCTGCAGAAGAAAAATCAAAGGCAGTAAATTTAGAAAGCACAGCAAAACATAAACCAATATATAAATTATATATAATGAAGAGCTCATGAGGAGAATGTCTTTTATCACTGTATTAGGTTCTTATGATGACATAATATGAGATTTCAAGAATTTTTTTGGGGGAAGGCCATTTTCCTCTGTGGTTTTCAAGCTGTTAGTTTTCAAATGCCTTTCCTAAAATGTCACATTTATTTCTGAAGTGGCTTTGATGTGAAACATTGGTTGTTTTTTCTGTATTATGGTAGAGTACTTCATTTAAGGTAATTGCATCTTTTGATGTACTGTGATTTTGCATAATTTTATTAGTCACAGAGTAAAACCATGGAATTAAAAAATAAAACAAAAACCTTTGTAAGCACGTTTGACTGCTAATGATGCCTTTGGAAGTTATTGGTGTTTTGAATATAATACCATGCCTGCAATGTTCTGCAATGCAGATTTGTATTAAAATTGTACTGATTGAGTGCCATACAGCAAATGGAGACGTGATCCACTTCAATGCAAATTTAAAAACTGTAATTAAAGGAACAATTTTCCTGACCTGATCACCTGAAAAAAAGAAAGGCTGTGTGACCACATTGGACACCTGAATGTTTGTTTTGCAAAGGAAATGGTGAAATGCCTCTACAAATGCAGTATTTACAGAAGGAATGATTTTTAAGAATTCTTTAAGGTGCAGAACTGACTGAATAATATCCAGAAGGATATGACTTCTTAGTGAGTTAGAGCAAGGATATAGTGAAACTAAATTTAAAAATTGCCATTCACCATATCTGTGGTGTACCCTGTGACATTTTTATATTTCATTCCTATTTTGCAACAAACAGTCCCAGGAAATTAAAAACAAATTTATAATAAATAGCCATTGCCATATGTAAAGAACAGATAAAACCTCCAAACACTGCTACCAAAACCCTTTACACTCTGAAATTCTTTTAAAAAGTATTTAACTCTATAACACTCTATTTCTTGATTCACAGTTATTCTTTTTAGCCCAAAGTCAGGCACTTTGAGTAGAATTGTGTCCCTAGGCAACTGTCATTCTTCTCTGGAAAGGAACATCACACTAAGTTAATATATATTATTACTCCTTCACACCCTCCATGTGTTTGTGGCATCCGAACCAGGAGATTCCACATGAGTACACCCTGAGTATTTTAAAGAGAGTGCCTAGTGAAAATAAAAGATGTGCTGAGGGTACATTCAGTACACATTTTTTGAGTCTCTAAGCCCCTTAGAAATCCAGTTTATATCTTGTGTTCTGTCCTGTGCTGAGCTGCCTCCCATACACAGCAGCTTGGTGCCCATTTGGCAATAATGCTCTGAAACAAGTGGTTTTCCCCCTGCTGTTGCTGTGGTTTTGCAATGGGATGCTAATATACCCAGGCAGACAGTGCACTCACTCTCAAGAATCTTAGCATCTAGAGTAAGCAGCACAATTTCACACTGTTAAAAGAGAGATTGCTTTCTGCACATGAAATCAGGTCATTTTCCATACCTGCAGTTCGACTTGGCTGTGTTAACAGTCTGATGACAGATAGTGGAATCTATCAAGCTGAAAATGAGACAAAATTGCCTGAAGTGCTGTGGTTAGTGGTACATATGAATAAATAAAATTAAACTGCGAAAAAATGTTTAGGCAGATGCCATCTCTACAGTGGAAAAAGTCTTTAGTTTTAAAAATGGAACAGATTCTTCAGATCTAATCTTAGCATTGACTTGGACAATAAAATTAGACAGATCAGTTATGTATAGTTTCATAAATATTTAGGTGCTCAAGTGCAGAAGCAGTTCCTTTCAGTAATTTCCTACCAAAGGTATGCAAAATACATACAAATGCAGTGTATAGCCCTTGCCTGGCTTCTTAGTGAAAATCTTCAACCTTTGAAGTACTGTAAACTCTTACAGCTATTGTTTTGAGCCTCCTAGAGTAATGTTAGCCTTGGCCAATTTATTGTGAGTTTCATGGCATTTGATGGGTTTTCTTCCTTCCGCTGCCATTCATGGACTCCTGAAAATGAGAGTCTTGTCAATGTATTAGTAAGAGCTTTGGTTTGCAGCCAACAAAAAGAACCACAAATATATATAAAATGCTGAGTTTGACAATTCTGCCTTCTAATGCTGGCTCAGATATTTTTCTGTATCAAACATCAGTTTTCAATGAAATTTTCCCACTCATGGTGAAATGAGAAAAGTGAACGTATGTGAAGAGTTTGTTTTCTTCTGTCTTCCTTAGTGCAGGATCTTGCACTGTTTTTCCTTTTGCTTCTTCCTAAGTCATGTGTTCAATGTTCCGTAAGAAAAATATTATTAGAGCAAGATCTTGCTCTAATATTCAGCTCACATGTGGTAAACATAGATGCATAAACAGATGCAGTCTTCCTTAGCTTCCTTAGCAAATAACCTTGATAACTTTGTCCTTTCCTTCTTATTCTCATTTTGGTTCATAAATCTTTGTGTATTATAGCTTCCACACCATAACATAGGAAAGCAGATTCTCTCCTGGCTCAGTGAAGCTGATCAAAACCCAAGGCCAAGCATTTTGTTCAATGTAAGGAAGACTTTTATCACAGTTTGAAGTCTATATGAAATAAAAGAATAGCTGCTGTGTATTATAGTACTGATGTCTTCACCAGTTAAGCATCTAAGCTAAAATAATGCAATATTGATTTTATCCTTACTATTATATTAAATTTCTTCTTATTT
The DNA here is from genome assembly GCA_034509425.1 of Eopsaltria australis. Taxonomy (NCBI): domain Eukaryota; kingdom Metazoa; phylum Chordata; class Aves; order Passeriformes; family Petroicidae; genus Eopsaltria; species Eopsaltria australis. The sequence continues at coordinate 89,698 of JAVTVJ010002259.1, read as the reverse complement.
GTATATGCATGCAGTAAAAGAGACTCAAATAGATATTTGCTGGAGACATTTTGTGATCCTATTCCTAGAGAAAGCAGCTCGGGTAAACTGCTACGTATGTTTGGAGGATGACAGTATACTGTTTGAAAGCATGTTGTGAATAATTTCCTCATAATTTCCCCAAGCTCCATCTAATATCTAACAGCAAAGCACTGAGGCATGTTCATGTTAACACATTGCAGCTTGCCAGCTACATGAACTGCTCTGGAAAATCCCTATATTATCAAAATCCAGGTCAGAATGGTTACATAATCTCAAAAGGAACAGCATATTGACCTAAATCTAACGGCTTAGTTGCGACATAATATCCTGAATGTTAAGACACCTTGGATTTTAAGGAGAATTAGAGTCTTATGAATCCTTTCTATTTTTCCAATTTCAATAGTGTATTTTTCCAGTACAAACAGTTCTTTTTCCAATGAAACAGCAAGAAAACAGAAAGCCAGAATACAATCAGAAGGCCCCAATTGGAATGAAGAAATTTTTAAATGGAATAAGCAATGACGTCCTTGTTTGTACACCTGTACATCTGTTACTCTTTGAAAAATAGAATATTAAGTGTGAGAATTGTACCAAATCTTCACATTGTTAGCTCCAGACAGCTAGAAGATATAATAAATTACATTTTGGGTGTTTTCTGCACAGTTTGGGCAAAATCTGACCATTCTGTTGCAGTGATATGAGAGAACAGCAAGGAATACATTTCATTTTCCTACATCACACAAAATGCCCAACCCCAAAACATACTATGTGTTTTTTTTGCACTTGTGAGGAAGGTGGGCAAAGCATCTTTTGTCATCAAGAATTTGTGACCAATAGTCTTACAACCTCTAGACAAAGTCTATTTGGTAATTATCTCTGATAAAGCTAGCTTTTCCTAAAGGTAGCCGTTGGGATTTAATTCTGAACAACTTAATTTAAAGTTGAAGGAAGTACTTAAGCAGCTATTTGAAGATTAATCTTGCTACAGTTCTTACCTGAACGTCTGTCTATACACACACACGTGCAGGGTGTGTGTGGAGTGTGTGAGAATCAGGTACAGAGACTGTACGGGCATAAAGAGTCAGGGATTTCCTTGTTCAGGGTCCCCCTCAGGAGGCACCAAGGTCAACCTGAAATAACACCAATTCTGCCTCATAATTTAGGGCCCAGAATCTTCTTTAACAAATTCCAGTGATTAAGAACAGTTTTTCCTATTTAGCACACACAGACAATGTTTTTATACATGGATAATCATTGGTCAGCATATATACATACATTTGAAAAACCAGAAGAACTACAGAATATAGTTTAAAATTATAGGAAACATTTCTTAAATGCAAAAGTAATTCTATCTAAAATCAGAAATACATACAAAACAATGAGTAACCATAAAGACGCATTTTTACAACAAATTGTGCCAAGGAAACTATAATACAGAGAGAATGAGAGGAAGAATCCTCACACGTTTTCCACATATAAACATTGACATGCATATGTACAATAAATATTTATGCAAAATGTGCACAAATAAATAAAAATCTATTTCTTAAAGGTAGAATAATATCTAATTTCTCTTGCAAATATAAGGTACTTCAGTTCAAATATTGGATCAGAGTGGAACATCAAAGTTCTGTCCGTGAAAAGGCCAAATCCATTTTGTGATGTGCTCCCTTTGGTAAAACAGAGGATGGCTTAGGTGGAAATTTCTGCAGATGTCATGGGCTTTAATTATAGTGACACAGATAACATAGTGTAGCTACAAGTTAAGGCTGATTTGGTATTATGTTAATCTTCTATTTAAGATTGTAATCCTCAAAGCCGCAGAAAATACTGTTTTTCCTCTTCCACTATTTTATATTGCATTTCAACATTAACATTGCAGTTTTGATGATCTGTAATTAAAAAAAAAACAAACAAAAAACCAAAAAAACAAAGATCAATCAGCACAAAGCTTCGACTAAATTTTTCATGGTCATGCAATATTGTAGGAGACATCAGATGTTTGATATTTAATCAAATTCTTCATCCTCCTAGAAGAGTCTTACAATTTGTGTGGTGTTTCAGAAGCCGGTTACATGCTGAGTTGTAACATGGCCTAGTCTAGTATTTCATGTTAAACGTCTACACAAGAAAACAAACTGAAGAGAATGAAGACAAATTCTTCATTTTACTCTACTGCTCTGAATGCTGACAGAAATTTTGCTATCAATGTAGACGTGTCAGGTCTCTGATCTACAGTGGATTGTATTCTACTTTGTTTTAAGGAAAACATCTCTCTCTTTTCTGCTTCCATAAGGAAACGTGAAATCAATATATCTTATGTTCATTATATTTTGCATAGTTAGCCCAAATCTGAATCTTTTTCTTGCTGATGTTTACTTTTAATCAAATTGTATTAGTTTTCCATGTAAATGGCCAAAGGATCATTTTAAATCTCTTATATAGGGACCCCAGATAAAATAGATTGAGTGGTAAAAAAATTATGTTTTGCAAAAAATTAATCATCTTAAAATTATAACTAAGCCTTGCCCTATTTATTACCTTTGAGGATAGTTCAGGGACACCTTTGAAAAAACTTTTATATCTATGACTATAATCATTAAACTATTTGTTCTCTTATTTTTCATATCTAATAGAGTTGGCAGTAAAGCAGTTAATAAAACACCCCTACTTTTTTCTTTTATATATATATATATACATATATATATAAAATATATGCACATCAATATCACCTGGTAGAACAATGAATGTATCCTAATCTCCAAATTCCTCTTGGTTTAAATGATTACTGTTGAAGGTAGTAGAGGTTTCAGAGGGAAATGAATGAAAAGATGAAACCCAAACAATAGACACCAAATCAAAATTCATTAAAAAGGTGATGATCATGTCTGTCAATTAAACAGTGTTATTAGGTGCAATTTTGTGTTATTGTGAATATTTCCCATTCACCTCCATATGAAGATATGTACAACAATGCCCTTTATGCAAAGTACAGAATACTTGATGCTGAATTTTATTTCTTACAGAGAATATAAACGAATTGTTATCTCCATACCCTCGCCAGCTTGATCTAAATTTGCATCTTGTTTTCATTTAAAATGACTTTATTATCTTTTTTCTCTTTTTCTTTTCTTTTTTTTCTTTTCTTTTTTCTTTTCTTTTCTTTTCTTTTCTTTTCTTTTCTTTTCTTTTCTTTTCTTTTCTTTTCTTTTCTTTTCTTTTCTTTTCTTTTTTTCTTTTCTCTTTTCTTTTCTTTTCTTTTCTTTTCTCTTTTCTTTTCTTTTCTTTTCTTTTCTTTTCTTTTCTTTTCTTTTCTTTTCTTTTCTTTTCTTTTCTTTTCTTTTCTTTTCTTTTCTTTTCTTTTCTTTTCTTTTCTTTTTTTCTTTTTTCTTTTTTTCTTTTTCTTTCTTTTTTCTTTTTTTTTCTTTTTTCTTTTTTCTATTTTCTTTTTTCTCTTCTCTTCTCTTCTCTTCTCTTCTCTTCTCTTCTCTTCTCTTCTCTTCTCTTCTCTTTTCTCTTCTCATATTTTCTTTCTTCTTTTTTCTATTTTTTTCAATTTCAAAAGGTGTGATCTGCTCTTCTGTACAAATATATTGGGTAGGTTTGCAAAATTTGGATAGACATAGTTTTCAACTTCAGAGCTTGGTGCATGCTGCTGTTGCTCATTTCAGAAACTGGCATTTTTGTAATTAATTTTATTAGGCCAAAGATAGATGCTCTATGAAAGACAGGAAATATCAGAGTGAAGATTTCTTAAAAAACAGGGTTACTTTTCTAACCTGAGAACTGCAGCCTAATGATACACTGTCATCCATGGATTTACTTTTTTCATGTTTATCAAGACACCATTGTAATACTATTTCAGTGTATTAACTTGAGGCATGTGTTCCCTGCTTGGTGCTGTCACAAGTCAGTGATACATACAAGTCTGGATTACTCGTGTTTAAACTCCTTGCAGAGTAGAGTGCAGTCCTCTTGGATGAGAGCTTTACTTGCTGCTTCATGACCACAGGAACAAACAAGGCCAAAATGAAACAGAATGGCAAAGGCCCTTTGTGCCAGGTGTCTCATGTCCTTTAAACTAAAAACACATAAAATAGAAACAGTTTGCTTTTTCTGAAATCCTGGTATCTTCATTCTCTTTTGGCATTTCTCTACTGGAATGGAGCATTGCATCACTTGCTGGAATACATCTTATGTGAAATAAACTTTCCCAGTAAGTGTTCCCTTCCACTGATTTAAGTGGGAAGTCGCTCTCAGAAACACAACTCCTAGCAGAGCATCAAACGTTCCTCTTGGTCCAATGGGCCAGGTTAGTGGTCAGGGGTCTTCTAACACCTCACTGGATACTTCCTTCATGTACACATAGGCAGGATATGTATTGTTCTCATCTTTCAGCTTGGGACAGGCTTCAGGCCTTCCAGGGTCTCAAGCCTTATCTGAAAGGTAAACCTTTGTTTACTCCCCTGCTCAGCCATTCATGTTAACAGAGTCCATTTGAAGTTCACCTGTGCCAAGCTTTGAGCAGAGGCCAAATTTTCAATTGAATTTAAACCTAATTAAGTTCTAATATTCTATAAATTACTTTAATCCCAAACAATCTGATTTTATGCAGTACAGTGTAAAGGGCATTTTGTTTAATTAGAATTTTTATTATTGGTTACATGTTTTATTATGGGGTTGTATAACAGCAGTGTGTTGAAAATTAGGATCTGAGACTCAGGAGCCATGACTAGGATTTTTTTTTGTTTTTGTCTTACTTCCATCCCTAGCTAAAAATGTGTATGAGGAACTGGTTAAATTAAAATACAGAAAATTGATCACCTGAAAAATTACACGTTGTCTTTTTTCTTTCTTTTAAGGCTTAGTATTCTCTTTATTGATCTGGATGACTGTATGTTGTCACAAAAACTATTGGTGACCTTTCAGAGGCATGGCTGAAATGCCAAGGGGCAGCAGGAGGTGGCTTTGAATGCATGCAAAGCCAGTCATGATACCCCACCATGCATTTTTTATGATTTGAAGTGGATGGAGGTTCTTGGGTGATGGAATCTGGCCTCTGGAAGTGCTTGCAGCATGGCAGCTGCTGTGTCGCTGGTGGAGGTGGAAGCTGCATGCCCAAACATTGTATAAACACAGGTTTCAGTGACTGACTGCAAAATAATGGCAATTGCTTAACGAACAGGACCATGAACTTGGACCCAAATCTGGAATTTTTCTTAATAAAATTTGATCTTGAGTCAATGTTCTTGTACAGAGAAGAATGGACAAACTGCAGTTCTGAGCTCTTATTAATAATTCTTATCTCATACTCCATAGTCATGGGTTTAGTAAACAAATAAGCCCCTCTGCAGATTGGCTTATATAATACCATTGGAAGGTTTGGATTAAGTTTGGAATATGAGAAGACATAAAGCATTAACAATTTTGTGACATGATTGAAATTCTATTCCTTCATGTTTGGGATTTTAAAAATAAATTATTATGATTTTATATTTTAAAAAGTCAAATCTGGTATAACTTTGGAAAAAGTATAAATGCATCTTAGGCAGTAATGAATTTATATTTTATCTCAGTGAAATTATCAACGTGTCTTTGTATAAATGCATAATCCCCATTTCATATTGCTTTACTTTGGGTTGTTTCATGATTCTTAATATTAGATCAAAATACTATAGATCAGAAAGCAAAACTTTTTTTCCAGGATAAAGCCATGCTCCTAAGGAAATGCAATTGTGAATGGAAAATTTTGTGCAGACACATCTTACATTGGGAAAAAAATTCATGTTTTTGTCTGGGTGATGTGTTTGTCAGTGATTTAGAAAGTTTTCCTGTTGCTTTTTGCTGTGTTTCTGCTAGAGTTGGGGATTTCTGGCTTAGCATGTTCAGGTAATGTCACGTAAAATAGCAATGGCTCTGGGTGCTTTTCTCCATGAGACAAGCACTGCTGAAAATGTAGGTTATAGGTTTATATTAGGTAAATGACATCGTGTCTTAGAAAGTTTATTACTCCAGAGAGCTTTGGGTCTACTTAACAAATACCTGAGGGGCGTAAAACACAAGCTCTACAGACTATTTTTAGGATCTTTATGAAAGGCAGGATGCCATGCTACCTGGGGTCTTGCCTTCACTCTCCATTTTACACTCTCCATTGATGGGGAGCCAATCAAACAACAGAGGTCAGGAGCTCTTGTTACAAGATTTGAACGTCACATGACAGCTGTGATAACAGCAGTATATAACTTGACCTTCTTTTTTATTTTTAAGAAAAAAACTCAACAAAACAAAAACCAGTAAATTCAGCTCTCAAAGATAATTACAAGTTGTTCAGGCACTTTGATACTGCTACAAAATCATCTACTGAGGCTGGGAACAAAAAGAGGGATGTTTCACCGGAATGCTTTCACCAAAATGATGGTTCAACCCATATTAGTTATCTGGTCCCTACTGGTTTTAATTTTTCTTTTATTCTGTATAAGCCTTCTGCCTGTTTGGAGATTCTTCGGGTCCTAAAGGTAAGTCAAGACTGCCTTTCCAGTTCTCTCATTTTCTTCTCAGCTATAGATACATATGTTAGAAAGGATATAGGGTTTTACTTCAATAGTGTGCTTTTGTCAATACTTTACTGGTAGTTTTGGAGATGTGAGTTGTTTTTTTTTTTTGAACATGTGGGTTGTTTTCTTTCTCAGTTTCTTCAAGGGGTAGTAGTGTTAGAAATCAATCCATGAGATTGTTCTTCTTTTATAAGTAATCTCTTCAGTTGAAATTAGATAGGAGTCAATAGATGGCTATTAATTCAGGAGATTTGTTTGCTAAGCACATGTAGGGTCAGAAGCTTTTCTGTTGCATCCATTATGGACTGCATTTCCATTAATCCCCAAACTGACCCGCAATAGCAGAAAACAAGCTCAGGTTTCCAGACTTCCCAAAATTGCTTTTGCACGTAGGGACAAAGAGATTATCTGCAACACTGCAAAGAATCCCAGCAATACTTACTATATTTTTCTGAGTTCAGAATAAGCTAATTGTTGCTGTGTGTCTAGTCTAGGAAAAGAAAAAAGGTTAAAATCTTGATTATAAATTTTGAAACTGTCTCATTTTAAAAAAAGCAATAATGTCTTTCACATTGAGATTCCGCCTTAGGTGAAATAGGGCACAAACTGTCTGACGGGGTGTGGGAACAGAAATTGTGATGAAAACCAGTCATTTTAAATTTTTTCTGTTGAAAGAATTGTTTTTCTCTCTCACATCTCCTTCCATAAAAATTATACTGATTTTTCTGCTGGACAGAGTGAATCTAGCAGGAGACAGGGCCCTCTTTGCAGGGTCATCTGCTCTAGGAGTTCACCTTCATTCTCCTGTGAGCATTAGTCAGCAAGTTACTACTAGCTTAAAGGTCCTTTCTGCTGTGGAAGTATTTTTAGTACTTTTAGGCCTATTCCAACACTTTATAAATCACGAGAGAGATTCACCATATTTGAATCTCATTAAACTGACAGTCTCTAGCTTGTCGTTTGTTCTTTGTGCAGTTCATGTGTGACACAATGATCATAAAATGCCATATCTCTCACTTGAACTAGTTTTCTAAAGCTTCCTACTCGTCTTTTTCTACATGTTGTTGTCAGGAAGTCATGATGTTATATTTTATAATGTTGGCCTCAAGTTATTAACTGAAATTAAAATGAATTATTAGCATAATTTAAGACAGAATTTTTCCTTTAACATGAAAAAACAATAGAATATAACATGTGTAGTGCATCTTCCCAAGGTACTTTTTAGACGGATACTTCCTCTGCATTTTTGCATTATTTATTAAGAATAAGCTTTATTCTTAAAGATGAAGTGAGTCTTTTACTTTTTTACTTTCATTTTTTTACTTTCCATTTTTTTAATTGAATTAATTGAGTGAATATTTTGATAATTTAACTTCATCGAATTTTTGAAGTGCCAATATGTCTAGACTGAAGAACTAAATGATGTGTGTCAGTGCAGAAAGGTGTCCACCAACGGGCATTGGTTTTTGGGGGGAGAAAGGCAGCAGGAGTTCGGCACAGCAGAGTTTAATGCAAATTTAATACCAGTTCAGTTCATGAATTAGTTACTGTATTCTCAATATCCTAAAAGTACTGGGAACAAATAAACTGCAGATCTTGGAAAATACATTTGTGTAAGAAATATCAATTACTTCTCTTTTTCAAAAGAGAAGCTAATATATTTCATTCTTTTAACTAGTTCATTTTCAATCCTTGCTTTCAGGTGTAAGTGTCAAAGCTGTAAAAGCACTCTGTTTATTGATGCTACCAAAACCAGTGCATTGACAAGGTGAGGTTCTTAGTCACACAAACACCAGGGACAATTAAATTTCAATTGCAATCAATCTAGTAATTGAAAAGTTCATTTTTCAGCTGTTTTTAAACTCACTGCTGGAAAGTCAGCATGACAGAATTAAAAGTGCTTGTAATCTTGCAATGATGCATGCTGTCGCTCCTGATCTGGTCATACTACACTCAGCAGAGATTGGGATGCTTCAAGAGTATTAGCAGATTAATGCTTAAAACTGATGTATGACACAGCAAATCTGTAATAACCATTGTATTGGAATACTGTAGAGAATCGTAGTTTCAGGTGAAGTGATAATTCTTCTATTATAAACACATCAACTTAGTAGTGTTCATTTATTTTTGTGCTACGGTGGGTTAGAAAGACGTAGTCTCTAAAGAGAAAGGGTTTCCTCTTAGTAGTTGTTAATGCTCAGGGATTTCACAGCCTTGTCATTTTGGAAATAAAAGTACTAGGCTCTAAAAGAGCTCTCCTTTTTGCATTTGATTCTTGTATGGGTCTCCAGTCATGCTGAAGATGTACCTCATGTAAGATTACTCAATTTATACATCTTGTTGATATATCAGGTGTTGATGGATAGCCTTCTAATAGCTTGTGTCTCTGTGCAAATGAGATGCCGAATTTTCGCATTGGAGTTTCTGTGATTCTCAGGCTGCAGCCTGCCAGAAATGTGAAGTTTGCTTGTGGTGAGGGTTGCATGGTTGTGTGGTGTTCTAGAGCTATTGTGTGAGCCTGGTGGTGCAGGTGTTTGACCAGAATTACGGATAGGCTAATGCACTTTTCAGGGTACGTGTCTTTTACAAATATCTGTAGTGGTGGTGTCCGTAGGAATTGCTCTCCTGCGGACACAGCCTTAGTGCACCCCTGCTGTTACATCAAGCACCTCCCCAGCTGAATTGCCCTGTATAATCTTTTGGTGAAGTCTGATATAAATAGGTGAGGTAGGAGTGAGACAGATACCAGTAGACAGACACTCTTGCCCACTCTGTGAGGCACAGCTGGACAGCTTCTAGGGGAAGCTGTCTTGAGAAATGATGCATCAGCTCTTCAAAAGAACCAGGCATACGCCTCTGTCTGCCATGCATACAGAAACATTATGCAAAGAAAGCAAGTTGGGAAAAGACCTTTGCTTCCCCGCTCTTGAAGACATGTCTTTGACCAAAGCAATGGATAAATTATTCAATAATGAATCTTCTAGAGATATTGCTCATGTAAGGCAACCAGTGTTATTGTATTTTTTTTAACCATCATCATTCTGAGTTGAGGATTGTAGAAAGGAACATGATGTGATCAAAATTCATCCTCTGTATTTGGATTTTTCATGAGAGATAAGAGTCTTCAGTTAGTTCAGGGAGATTATGAGAAGTTTATCCAGTCTTTTGGATTTGAGACCTAAAATCCTTCTGCAAAATTACACAGATAAAGTTTTATTAATACCTACTAGGGTTAATTAAACATTAAGTCCTCTTTTCCTTAAGGACACAGTAAACACAAATTACACTGCCAGTCTATGAAGCTTATTCCTTTCTCTATAGACTATGCCTTGATATAACATTGCTGAGACTAAGATTAAATCATGTACTGATCAAAACCATGCGATGTTTTGCCTAAATGCAATGAATGGAGGATCTTGGATGTACTTTTAAAAATGATTTTTATTTCTTCTTCATCTGTCTCACATTAAATCAGTTTGTATCAGCCAAAATTTTCTTTTGATAAGATGGCTGGGAAGTTATACTATACAACTGCACATGGGAGGTATGGCGAACAGTTGTGTACTTCTTGTGAATGGATCATTCACTTAACAATGTATGCTCAGGAGTATAACACCAGACTTTTTTTTCTTTTTTTTTTTCTTGTGCAAACAGTGTGAGGTTATCTATCAGCAGATAGAGTAAAGCAAAATCAAATAACTGTTTTGGAGTTAAGACCTGAAAAAACGTGAGAAATAGCAAAAATTTTTCTGTGAAAATGAACCATATGGTATGTGTGTTATTCAGCTTGTCAGATTGTGTCAACATGAAACAGAAAACACAGCTAGAATACATATCTGAACTAATTAACCGCTTAACCCCAAAAAACTTAATTCTTCTGTAGCCAAGTGGAAGCAAAGTTTTCACTTATTTATAAATGATGTATCCAGCTAGGGTTCAGTGGGCTCCTTGGTGTTGTCTATCATGTTGTCCTTCCTGAGGAGTCCAAGGGCAGTGTTATGTTCTGCTGGTTTCAGGAAAAAGATACCTAAATATGCAGTGCATGGACACATTCCAGCCACTGTGCTCTGTACCAGCCACCTGCACAAACTTATTGAACAGAGGACAAGAAATCCATCCACGTAAAAGCCGAAGAAATAAAGCAAATTCATTACTATGTCCACATCTGCTCTTGGAACAGATGCCATGCAGCATATAAAACTGACTGACAAAATAAATTTTGCAACCAGAAATTATGTCAGTTGGATGCAGTTATCAGGAAATTACTGCTTACATGCTTCTGAGTCCACAGTCTTTATTTGGTTACTCAGGTATCAACAGTGAACAACGGAGACAATTGTCAGTGTTGAAGATTCACAGAAAATGGACAGTCATAATGGCAGCATCTTGCAGGCAATTCTTGTCAAGTCAGGCTATTTTAGTGCAATACTTTTTATCTAGTATTGCTTAAACGCTCCTGCTTCATCTAACTAATGGGAAATAAGATTTACCTGTCTTTGTTCTGATACATTCTGAAAATCTCTTTTACCTCAGCTATGATTTATACTGTTAAAATAGTCTTGATTAAAACTTGTGGTTAATGTTTTTACTGATTGTAAGTTTTTAATACACACTCTTTGAATTTGAATAACAAAAAACCCTGGTTAATTCTATTCTGTGATCTGACTTAAATGCAGTATTTTATTCCTAGCAGAGGTTTTAGATGAAAAATCAGCTTAGAGTTAGCTGGTGATTAAACTAAAGCAAAAAGGCACTTTTTTTTTTGCCTTTTGTTATATTTTTTTCTTAGGTCTTGCTAATATGAAAAGGGGAGGAAAAAAATTTTTTTAGTGTGTCATAAGATTTTAGTGTATCATAAGGTTTTAGTGTGTGATAAAGTTTTAGTGTGTCATAAGGTTTGTTGTTTTATGCAGTCATATGCCATTACCAGGAAACATCAGGATTCTTTTCCTTGCTGTAGCTTTTTACACAAGTCACAAATGAGAGCTTTCTTGGACTAAAGCCACAAAAATCTTTCTGCTTTCAACACAGATTACTGTTTTGACTTTTTGACTCTAAAACTTGAGAAGAGCAGATGAAAGGATGAATTGATTGCTGATTTCAAGACAATTTAAAATCTGTGTAGTTTTATATGATAGAAAAAATGTAAACTGCACTGTAGCCTGAGTTTAATAGGCTCATGAGGGAGATGACTGTTCAAACCATATTTCTGCCAGTGTTTTGATTGTTCCTTTGTTTCTAGATATGTAGATGGTAAGTCAAACCAGATTGACAACCCTTTCTGAAGTTTAATGGCTTAAACAATCCACAGGTGGCTTTTGTAACTATCATGGCTGTATATAAGCAAATTATGTCAACTACACAGTAAATGCTAGAAGAAGTAGCCTAGTGGAGTCCTCCCAGATATCTTATCCTCAAAACCCATTTTTAAAAAGTGTATTCCAAAGAGGAGTGTGTGCACAGCAAGAGATAAAGGTGTTGAATAGATAGTGACAGGAGAAAAAAAGGCAGAGGACATCTCTAAGGTGTGCTGGAGAAATTTGCTGAGAAGACCCTTTTAGTAATGTTTAAAATAATTGATCCATTGGTAGAGTAAGCATCCTGCAACTGAATTTACAGCAGAGGAATAAGGGTGATAAATCATATTCAGTGGGGTTTAAAAGTAAATTCATTAGACAAAACAACACAAAATCAATAAAAACAATTCAGCCTGGAAACAAACAACATAGTGATGAGGGTCAGAAAATACACAGCAGAAATACTGCTACTTGTTAAATTAAACTGTGCACATAATGGAGTTTCAGATGGAAGTCTGGCTCTGCTTGCTCTCTCTGTGAGAAATGTGGAAACTACTACAGATCATGTCCTTTCCAGCCAGCTATTATAGCCTGAAGGTGATAGGCTTTCCTAAGACACTTGTAATTCTGACAGAAATTGGGCTCTGTTGAGGTGGAATAGACTTATAAATTTTAGGTATTTACAGGGAAGAAACATTGTTAGCAATGCCATTCTGTCATGGCCCTGATACAGCACCACAAACATCTCTCAGTACTGACTGTTTGCTATCTAGTTCAGCATATTATGCTTTCATTTCAGTCAGGGGTTGCAGAATCAGGTCACTGCAGCTACCCTGGATTTTTCACTATGGAAAGGAAATGCTGAAGGTGTTTTGGCAGCCTCTGGCTTCTTGAGAGGTTCCGAGGCTGCTTGTAGCACAGCTGGCTCAGTGTCAGACACAAAGCTGTCAGGGTTGTACCCTGAGACAGTTATGCTGTAGATGGAAGTGAAGGTAGGAATCAAAACTGAGGTCAACAAGGACTAAAAAGGCTTCCAGAGGTGTTGGGTGGGTGCACAGTACTTGGCTCTAAAGCATTACCATCCCTATGATTTCTCGTATGACTTAATCCTCTGGGGTTTCTGCCTTTGATTTTCCTCAATTTTTCTGTGACTAAGAGGTAATTGCTCAATCAATAGAATATAGTAACATCATAGAAATCCGTTCTTATGCAATAAAGAAAAAAATTTTCCCCATGAAATTCTTCACACAATAGTACCAGTTAAAAATGAAAAAGTAATTAAAATTTTATTGTGTGAAATATATGCTGGGGGATATCTGTAACAGGAGTGATAGGAAGGAAACACTGTTTTCTTAAAGGTACTGGGAATTCAGTAACAGGCTGTGCTCACAGCCCAGAAAACCAACCATATCCTGAGCTGCATCAAAAGCAATGTGGCCAGCAGGGTGAGGGAGTAACTTCTGCCTCTCTAGTACTGCATCCAGCTTTGGGGACCCCAGCACAAAAAGGATATGTACCTGTTGGAATGACTCCAGAGGAGGGCCACGAAGATGATCCAAGGGTTGGAGCACCTCTTCTCTGAAGACAGGTTGAGAGAATTGGGATTGTTCAGTCTGGAGAAGAGAAGGCTCCAGGGAGACTTCACTGAGACCTTCCAGTACTGAAAAGAGGCTTTAAAAACAAAAAGAGGAGTGATAAAACAGAAGAATGAAGGTTTTAAACTATAAGAGGAGAGATTAGATCTTAGGAGGAAACTTTTTACTGTGAGGGTGGTGAGACAAGGGAAGAAGTTTCCCAGAGAGGTTGTGGATGCCCTGTTCTTGGAACTGTTCAAGGCAAAGTTGGTTGGGGCTTTAAGCAACATGTTCTAATAGATCACATCCCTGCCCATCGAGGGAGGATTGGAACTAGATGATTTTTAAGGTCCCTTTCAACTCAAATCATTCTATGATTCTATGAATTTCATTATGAAATATATTAATAAGTTTTCTTGACAGTGTTCAACTCATTCAATGTTAGATGATACTGCCTGCATCATCATCCCTACCTAAACTTGGTAGGGAATTTCCAAAGGTGCTCCTCTGGGAAACAGCCCCCTCAAAACAGGAAATCCCATGACAATGTGGGTATCTCTTGTCATTTCATTGTGCAAATTCCATGTGTTGGATCTGGTTTTTTGCATGGGCATAGGGTCTTTAGGAAAAGGAGATAGATGTTACTATGCCTCAAAAGTGAGCCTAGGGTTTCCTTCGCTAAAATTTAAGTTTCACAATTGCAAAGACATAGCCCCAGCATAGCAATCTGGTGTTCAAAGGCCAGTTTTCATATGGGAGAATGTAGTCTTGAAATAAGTCATCCGAGTTCTGCAACAGTGCAACATGTTTAGCACTTGTTATCTTACACTTAGAAGTATTGTGGAATTTCCTAGGAAAGAAAATATTCACTTCAAAAAGTGGCAGATGCATGCTAAAGCTGATGTTACTGAAATAAGAATGGATTACTTCCAGTTGAGATGAATTTTTACTTCTCATCAGCACTTAAAAATAATTAAAACCACTTCCTCCCTGAGTTGTTCTGTGATCTTTCAAATATGATAATAAACCTAAACTTTTCACCATATTGGCTAGATCTTAAGTATTGGCTATATTATAAAGAAACATTAATTAATTAAAAGAAATGGTGTCTGATGGAGGCTGACTTGAGCAGTACCTAAGACAGCTGAATACACAGAAAAAGGATGGGAAATATTTTTCTTTGAGAAGACTTTTTATGAAATTATATTTGAACTTGAAGCTGGACAACAGAACCAAATTTTATTGCTGATTGGCCCAAAGATTTAGGAAGTGGTAAATATCATATAGTGGCTTTGAAGGTGGGAGTTTTCTCTCTTGACCTGTGGGACTAACTCATTCTCTTAACCTTTCTCCAAGGCACTGGTTGTGCAATATCACGTGCAGTATAATAAGGGTCCATCATTAAATGACTTAGAAAGGGATAATATTTGAGCTAAAAGAAGAGGTAAAGAAGTTAGTGAAGGCCCGGATGGGTTAATGGTTCTTCTTCTGGCTGCTTCTTTTTTTTTTTTTTTTTTTTTTTGGCTTTTTTCTTTTTTTTGTTGATTCAGTCTTTAACAGGTAACTGTATTTGAAACATGACAGTACTTGCCTATAGCAGGCAAAAAGGTTATTTGCTAAGGCTTGTGGCCACAACCAGAACCTTGTGACTCCTTCTGACTTGTAGTTTGTTAGCTTGATGCTTGGGTAACCACAGGGCAAATATTGTCCCTAAATTCATAAACACTCATCACACAGTGTGCTGATTCCTCAGCTCATGGTATTGCCTGCTATTTGGAAAACCCCTGCAGAATGGAGAAGGTAGCTAAACATTGTTGTGTTATGAAAATGAAGATAATTACAAGTGCTACTTTCCATAATAAAAAAAAAAAAAAAAAAAAAAAAAAATTCCCTAGGAGATAGCCTCCAAGGACAATCTCAGTGAAACATAACGGCCTGTTGAAAGGACTAGGTCAGGTGTAACAGAATGTTATCATCCTTTAGTTCAGTAAGTTTAGGTCTTTAAATACAGCTGCAGAATTTTAAGTACATTCAGCAGAAAGTGCACTAGAAAAAGATCAAAGCAATCAGTTTTCTTTTTTAAAAGTACAAATTGAAATATTCTTAGGAAAGAAGTCTTAGGTTTAAATGCATTTGGAAACTGGGTTGATTTATTTTGAAATGAAACCACCTTAACTGCAAAAAGACATTATTTTAGAAATGTGTGTGTTTCTTCATTGTAGGCAAAACTGTCTATGTACGTAAAAGTGAGTAAAAAAAAGATAGTTCTAATTCTCTGACAACAGACTGAATGATTTGGTGAGGGAGAAGAAGCACTCACTGTTTTATATTGACTGACAACATTTTTTCTTCCCAAGGGAAACTGTTCAGCCTGGGATGTTTGTCAAAATATTTCCTTCCCAACAAATCCCACTCGAAGTATCTCTTAGTATTGTCAGTCCTGGAGAAAACTGCAGAAAATCTTAATTTACACAATTTACCTGCAGACACTGCAGTTAGAAATCAGTAAGATGAGGGAAAGGCAAAACCCTAAGGTAATTGTTTCTTGCTCTTAATCAACATCTCCTGCCTCTAAGATATTTACCATGGCATTGGCCTTGGCAGACATTAAAAAAATGCTGAAAGAATAAAAGGGTATACCTCCTTTATTGACAGCCTTCCATCTTGGGAGCTGGTAATCAGCTCAGTGCACTTGGTGCAAGACCCTATCATTTCTCTTGAGTACTCCATTAAGTTTCTAGGAGCTCTGTTGTATTGACATAGCATGATTCACACAGTGAATAGTTACTTTAGGTGATGCATGAAATGAATTTTGCCGTTACTCTGGACCAGGTGACCCTGTCAGCAAGAGCCTGTCTGCTTCAGGGTTGTGCATGTTGGAAGCTTCCGCATTGAAATCAGAATGGGCACAAGGTCTAACCTTCAGATCTGTCTCAGCAGGGAAGTTGTAGTTGTGCAGTATAGAGAAGCCACGAGAGGTGTGTGGTACCTGCTCATGGCAACAACAGAGGAATTCCACTTTGATCTGTTTCACCTATTACCAAGCAGTCCATCTTTGTGTGTGTAGAAGTCTTGTGGTGAATGCTTCAGAATAAGTACTAGTGATATCAGTTGTCACTGTGTAAAAATAATAATGAAAATTTACTTGAAATATACTATTATTTTGCCACACCTTCTTCTCCCTCCCAAAAATCACTTGATCTAATTTTTACCCCAAATTTTTTTTATATAAAAATCCCATTAAGTTGCAGAGGAATGCAATAGATATTGAATGACTTTCTGATTTCAGTAGTGCTGCTATGATCATGATGATTATTTCTCCTTTGACATTAAATGACAACATTAGAATTAAAAAAACATAAATGAAGCTGGGATTTTTATTTTTAGCATATGCAGTGCACTCTACTCTGAAGTCTCCTGAAAGCCATGTTTCATGTGACCTTCCAATGTGATAAACAGCTCCATTAACTGCTGAAAGTCCTGTTCTGAAAATCATTCAACACAAGAACAGAGCATTCATTCCGTCTCATTTCCATAATCCTTTTTAACACCTAATGCATAATAGAAAAAAAAACTCAAACAATTTATCTGGCGTTCACCCCCTCCTTTCTTCTTCTGTTCTCATCTTGCTATTTTGCAGAAATTATTTATCTGCTAGATGAATGCCTTACTGTTTAATTACTTTACAGGAAGCTTAACTGAGATATGAATAATCCAATAAAAGGATAGATCCATTCCTACAGCTTCTTCTGTTGTCAGCATCTGATTTGCTAACACTTGTCTGGCACTTGCTGATGACTAGAGAAATAACTAGTTGATGTCAGAAGAAATTTAAGGAAACAATATTCCCAAGGTACAACATCACTGTTTCTATAAATATCAATTCACTACAGCTTTTAAAGTGAAAGCTTAGTTGTTTTCTTATTAAACACATTAAAAGGTACCAAAGGAGACATTTCGTATCTACTTTGATATGAAATACTTCTGAGAAATAAGTGCAGAGAAATACTGGGCAAGTCTGTCTTCTAGGACAGTTTACCTTTAAATATCATGGTATTCTATTTATGATCATCTTTATTTTTAAAATTCATTTAAAGATGTTAACCACAATTTCAAAAAGTAGTTTAACGGGTACATTCAAGGAAGTATAATCTATCGTAATTAATAAAATTTAGAAGACACAGAGAGGAAAAAAAGGAGTTATGTATGTTTTAATATGAATATAACTTTATCATGAACAGTTGTGTTTTATGCTAAAAAGCAGAACATTTCCACTTAGAATCACAGACTATCCTGAGTTGGAAGGGACTTGTGAGGATCACTGAGTCCAACTCCTGACTCTACACAAGGCAATCTACATGTTGCACCTAAGGACACCCAAGTCCACTCTACAAATGCTTCTTGAGCACTGGGAGACTTGGGGCCATGACCTGGGGCTAGGCTTGTTCCAGTGCTTTATCCCCAAATTTGTATGATATGGTAAAGACTGAAACTGATATATTAAAACAGTTAATTTTCAGTAAGCTTAATAAAGTTTAATCTTCAGAAAAGCAGCCTAGTGGCTCAGTTGGAATTAATATTTAATTTTTTTTTAGCTTTAGTACCTGCATAGATACGCTCAAAAATTCTCATCGCTTGTTTATTAGTATTTCAACTAAACCCCGACAAATCAGATGCAAAAATATAATCACTTTTTTTTGGACTGCAATCTCTTTGCGATATGGACCCCTCTGCATTTTCTTTCTGCTTTGCTGAACTACTACTGGATTTTCATTCTGCATTGCTGAACTACTACTACTACATACAAAGGAGGGCAAACATTCTCAGAGTCCTGAATTTGGTTTTAGTAATACCCATTTAAAGGTTTCTGATTTAAGCTACCTCTTTTACATTTATGCAAAATTGATTTCTCCTTCAAATGGTGAGGTAGGAGCTCCATCCAACTAAGTAGCCTGCACTACACTGGGACAGTGCTATCTAAAAACGATGTCAATGAAACATTCTGGTTTCCTCTACAAACATCAAACCTCTATAAAGTCAACAATTCACATTACAGTAATAAATGTATATAAATCTATCTTGTTTGAAACAGCAAGAAAGACTGGCTCATCCCAGAATCTTTTAAAACAAATAGGTTCTCCACCCTAGAAATTCTGGTTCTTACAGTTCATTTCAGTTTTCTTCTCAAAGCTCTTGTTCTTCTAGTATGTTCGGGAAGATTTTACCCTTCATTTGAATAATCATGGTTTCTAGGTAAGAAGGGATAACCTATACTCACCAAAGTAACTATAACAAGCAGTTTTATATTGGGACATCATATCCATTGTTGTAGGGTTCATCAAGTCCTAATGGTCCATCCATCTACTATCCTAGCTGAAAGGTGCAGCCTGATCAGGATGCACTTGGGGTTTGTATCTGCACATACCAGAAGTTGTATTTGTTTCCTATCTTTACACTGTTTTCTGAGCTGACCTGCTACCATGTTATTTCAAGTGGTGCTTCTCCAGAAGGGAGCCTGGCATTCAGTTAGTTAGCATTGGTAGAGCAATAGGAGAATTTTGATTAGCGCTCAGTGCTGTGTAAGCAGCAACAGATGCTTATTACTATAAACAGATGACTCTTGTTATTATTTTAGGTAGTCAGACAACCATATGTCTTAAGCCAGAAGACTTCATAATTTTATATATGTGGTAGCAATTTGCATGAGAACATCCTTTTTCTCATTGATTTACTGGGAGGGGTCATTGCTGCGGTCATTCTTACAGAGAAAGTTCTTGGAGAAACAGGCAGTGCAAATCACATGAATCATAAAAACATCCAATCTCCATATGATTGCAATTCACTTGGAGATAATGATAATATCTATGATTGGTTAGTTTTTGATTTATGTTATGTTTTTCCAATCATTTTACTAATAGTAATTAAATTTTGTGTTGCTTGATTTAATTATTGTAATTATTCCTAAAATAGATGGGGTTTAAACTCTTTTTGAGCTTATTTAAAGATCTTGTGTTTTAATAAGGATTGTTCTATCCATCTATCTGAATGTGGTTTTAAAACCATAAAACAATTGCAACAGATAAGACAAAGAATGGTATATAAATGAAACCATGAGCAGTTCAGAAATTACTTTTATTGTCTATTCATTAATGTATATACAAAAGTAATGCATACTCTAAGCTTGTCAGCAGCTAGGTTTGTATGGGTTCAGAATAAAAATTTCCTCTGTGTTTGGTTATATAATCCAGATATTAAAATACTTTTGAGTGTCTTTTTAAAACTAAGTATAATACCTACAAAAGAATATTTTCATCTCTTTTGTACATTTATGAAATATTCTTTCTTATGCTGAATTTAAAAACCATGATAAACAAACGCTCAAACATTATCAAGACTAATGTAGACAAAGTGTCAGTAACAAAGTAAGTACCTATACAAGACAAAACAGTAAATGTTGCAAAGCACAGGTTGCAGAGATTGCTGTTATTTTTTCATCTGGAACATGCACATGATGATATTGATAAACTGAACTAGATCAAATTAAAAAAAGAGTTACTCTGAACCTCTCATATTTTAATGAGCTGAAACAGAATGTGGAGGCTTGCACAGAATGTTCTGTGGTGATACAGACAGAAGTGAATTCACATTCCAGACTGAAAAAAATTAATTTTAAAACTCCCCATTTTGGACGGAATTTGAGCAGCAGGAGAAGACAGACCTAGGGGTTGAAAGAATAAGCATTTCTCAAGATTCTTGTAGAAGTCCAAGTCCATTGGAAGTGATTGCAACCTGGCTCACTTTCTTTGCTCTGCAAAGGTCAGTAAGAATTGTTCTTCCACCAGAAAAGCAAGCAAATAAACAAAACAAACCAGAAATAACAGAAAACTAAAACCAAGCTGCTTAAATTACTCTCCATTTCAAATGAATGTGCAGATCATGTGAAATGTCAAAGTCTGGTCCAAAGATCAGAAACTTCAATAACCTCTGGAAGCCTCCCATTTGCTCCACTTAAACTGCCATCTTGGACATTACATTCTTGCTGTTGTCTTTGCAAAGATAGAAAATACACCTGCATCTCAGATTTTTAAGTCCTTTTCTGATCATATTTGAGGAAAAAGGAAGGAAGCGACACTAATGGACTTTCTATTTTCATTTCAGCTTCCCATCAAGGTATCCATTTGAACAGCTATTGCCCATTTTTAGCCTCAAACAAAACTAAATGGATGACAAAGTGGAAGTATGTTCAGAAAACTTAGTCAACTCACATCCTCTGTATCTTCACCTATTAACCATCAATCCACTATGGCCTCAAAGCAGGGTCCATTAGACTGCATCCTGTACATATTATTTCACGATGTTCAGATGAAACAAACATACAAAAAGATAGCACTTCTTGGATAAGCCACAGGACAAAGCAGATTTCCTCAAGATGTTCAGAAAATGTTTAGCAAATTTAAAATCTTAGGTCTTTTCATCTAATAGTCTTTGTTGAATATAGCACAGTAAATTACTTCTTTGCTGTTTAAGTCTTCACCTACCACAAAGTCTAAATACGAGAAAATTATAAGAATCAAGATTCTCATTCAAAATCCTTAATGAGTCTGATATTACTAAGTTGTTGGAAGGCTCCTTCAGCCTTACCATTGTTTTCTTGTCATACAAGGAGTTTTTCACATCAGAAGGTTAAAACCTTAGATTGCTACTATGGAAACCAGGAAAGATTTAGCAAGTGGGATATTATCAAATACTGAAACACTTTTTTTTTTAAGTGAGTGTGGTGAACTGTCTCTGACCTGGGCAAGTTAGGGCAGGAGAGCTGATACATAAATGTTTTATCTACCAGAAGCCAGTACCATTGGAGTATGAGGATTTCTCTGCTGGGTTTTACCTGCAAAATACTGTCTCACTTCTCTGAATGTTAGAAGATTAAGACATTTATCCCAAATTATAAGATCTAAACTGTCACAGGATTTCATTTTTTTTAAAGTGTGAAATCACAAATTATAAATGCTTGGGAGACTAAAAAGAATTCAGGCAGAGAAGCACAGCAGAGAAATTAATTAGTTATGCCCAAATGATGCATAATATCAGCACCTTAGGAGTGGATGATGAATTGTCCATAAACTTTCTGTAAAAGGTATTTGATGTGGTAAGGAATAAGCCTTTTTTCTGCTGAGAGTAGTGTGAACAGGCTGGTTGGCCTTTCCTTTCCAGAAAAGAATAAGCCTTGGATAGGAGTGACTTACTGACGCATAGAGGTGTTCAATGTTTTCACTTTCAGAAGTTTTGTTAACTGTTTGCACAGCTTTTATGGGGAGATCATAGAGGCTTCCAACAGAAGGCTAGAATAATTCATAAAAACTTTCCATAAGCTCTTGAGAGGATTTTCAAAATTAGGAAAACATAACAATCAAGATAGCTTTCTTGGCTGAGCACATTCAGGAATCATACTGCTGAAGAAGTCAGACAGTTATTAACATGGCTTTAAAATTATCACCCAAAAACACCCTTAAGTCACCAGCAAAGCTTTTTCTTTTCCTTCTCTCTAGAACAGCAACATTTCTAAAGACAGAGACAATGTAGACATTGTTGTGTTGCACAGGAGACATCATGATTCCTCTCCTTCATGTGAATTTCAGTAAGGGTTTTTTCATTATCCCTATGTAAGTGCTCAAACCCTCCCAAAACTCAAGGCTTCTAGGAATGGCGCTTCTTTCTCTTTGGCATAAGAAAGGAAATTAATATACCAGTTTAAAAGTCTACGGCAAAAATCACTTGTGATACAAAACTAATGATAATCTGTTTTTGATGTACAATTCCTAATGTGTGGAAAGTGGCTGACAAGCATAATCTTCAAAAATCCTAGAAGCCATAATGCTGCAATAAAAGGTATGGTTTTCCAAAGAAATCAGCCTCTTATCGACAGCTCCCAAATACAGCGCAGTAATAATCAGTATGTTGTTAAAGCATTCAGTGATTTCCTTCTTCAGCTTTTGAATGACTTTTTAATGCTGTATCTTTAGTAGCAATTTAAAAAAATTAACAGTGAAATGTGACCTGGAATATAGGCCCAGTTCCTACTTGCAATAAAAAGAGTTCAGAACTTTAGTTCTAAAAAATACTCTTAAATAATTCTTTGTCACTTGGCCACAGATATTGCCCAAGTGTGTGAGCTTTCTCATATTACAGTGAAACTGCCTTTCTTTCCAATCAATTAAAAGAGATGAGAATCTCTGCAGTTGCTGGATATTAGTGATCATTGCGATAAATACAGTTGTCACTCTGGTCTAAGCATTTGTCTAAAATTTTTTATTTTTTTTTTAGGAAAGGTAGTGTTTTATAGAGTGCCAAAGTGTAGTAGGAATAGTGCAGTGACACTTAGAGGCTTTAGAGCTAGAGACTGTAGATTTTGATCTGATTTCATGTAATAGCACACAAAGGAGTGATGGTCAAGACGAATCTGAAACAACATAAGATTGCAAAGGCTGGAGGTGGGGAGCCAAGCAGAACAAATTACAAAAGTTTTCCATAAGTAAAGACAGGACACATGGGCACACAGGCCTGCCTTACAGTTGATTTCTTTTGTGTCTTTTTTTTTTTTCTATTTGAGTTTCTTTGTTTTTTCTGGCCAGTCTTTAAGATTTCATTTTCACTTTCATTTGCACAGAAATAGCTTCTCTAAAGTCATACTTATCATTCTGATTTTTGAATGACATGAAAATAAGGGACAGCTCTATGATTCCTGCATATTGCTTATTAGCCAGTCTACCTGCCCTTATGTAAAGGCATAATTTAAGAAGTGCCAGTTTGTTACTTATCTTCCTGTGAGTCAGAGAGCTAAAATAGCTGTAATTATCTAACTGCTTTGCAACCCCTTATTAATTTCCAGGATGTAGTCAGTTTGTTAATAAAAACTTTGGACTCTCAGAGGATTGAAGCAATCACTGCAAAAATGGTATCTCTACCAATCTCATCTGACAGGTCATTTGTCACTGAAGAACTTACCTACAGAGAAAAACAAAATTCAAGAGTCTTCATGTTTTCTTCTCTCTACACCATTAGATAGCTACAATAAGACAAGAAGGAATCTAATTTTTAATGCTGGTTTCGACTAGGGGGTAAAATAAAATCCTTCCATTTCCTAGCTCAATGATTTCATAGCATCACCAGGTGGTCAAAGGAAGTGATTGTCCTGCTCTGCTCTGCATTGGTGTGGCCTCAAGTAATATGTGCAGTTTGAAGCACCACAATATAAAACAGACAGTAGGTTCTTAGTACTTACTAAGTCCAAAGGAAGTCTACAAGGATGGTGAAAGGTCTGGAGGGGAAGTCTTATTAGAAGTAGTTGAGGTCACTTGGTTTGTTCAACTTGTTAGTGTCCAGAGGAGGATTCAAGGAAACGGCACAAAGCTGAGTCAGGGGAGGTTGAGGTTGGCTATTAGAAAAACGTTCTTTGCCCAGAGGGTGGTTGGGCACTGGAACAGGTGTGAGGAGCCAATCCAGTCTTGTTATGCCTCAACAATGGTTGTCAGACGCAGGTGGGGGAGGGGTTGCACATGTGCCATGTCCAGGAGGCAGCTAGGAGAAGATGGAGGAAAGCATGGTCTCTGGGAAGACTTTTTCTGGCAACCAGTTCATGTCTGACATGGGACAGGCAGTCAGCAGGGGAACACCGAGGATGCTGAATCCCAGAGACGCTCTCCAATCAGATGGCACAAGGTCTCTACCAATGGACTGCAGTGGGACACTGGACTGGGGCAGTGGTCTCCTGCCAGCAGGCAGACTCTGGGGGGAGCCAGGGGCATAAAAAGAAACTGCGTCACAGGCCTCTCTGGGAAAGCTGTTCTATTCTTTGCATTTTGACTCTCTGGGGCCTTTTCAAACTTGCTTTTTGACTGTGGGGTTTTTGTTTGGCTCTCAGGGCTCTTTTGAAGCTTATGTTTTTGTCTTTTTGGGGGCTTTTTAGTCTTACACTTTTGCCCTGGACCCAGACTGTGTTTCGGCTGTCCTACCCTTGCTGGCCCTTGTTCGCCCTTGTGTCTGTCCTGCCTCCCTGTGTCTCTGACCAATGCCCAGCTTGCTTCATCTCTGTGTCCCTGCTGGAGCCACCTGTGTCCAGCCCTACCCACCTCCGAGCCTCTGCATCGTTCATCCTTGTCGTGACTCTGTCCAGGCTCCTGGACCTCCTGCCCAAGCGCCCTTCACCTCGTGTCTGGCTGCCCGTCACTGCCAGTGCTGTCCATAGGCAAGCAGTGTACACAGCCCCCGCTCACCTCATGGACATCAACAGCACTCCCCGACCTCTCTCTCTCTGCCTCCCATTTTTCTTCCTCTTCCTCTGTCTTCTCTAGCCCTCTTTAGTAGGGCAACTCTTTTTTATTTTGTTTTTGTTACTAATAAATGGTTCTCAGATACAATGTTTGTCTCATTTGATTTAATTTTATTGCTCACCATCTATTTTTAAAGGAACTCCTCGCGGTTTCCCACAGTGGAACGCAACATTTTTAATTGGTGGCAGCTTGTGTTCTCAGGGTCAGGACATGGCGGCTGGGTACACGGTCGCTGTGCAGGACCAGGAGTTGGACTTGATGATCCTAGTGGGTCCCTTCCAACTCAGGATACTATTCTATGGCACATAGTTTTGTAACTTCTTGTCATTATGAGACAGTAGTTACATGGGTGTCCTGAAAAACAACTTCTCGGTCCGGCATGATGCTGTTTCTCTCACTATTGTGAATACTGTGATTAGCACTTCAGATTTCCATTGGACCCTGTAACAGATTTTGACTTTTTTTGAAGACATTAGGTACCTTCTCCACATATTTAATTCTTTTTTTTTCTTGAGTCTTGCACAACCTGCATAAACTGACCATATTCTAAGTAATTTTCTAGATTGCTGATCGGAATATAGATAATACTTCTCTATTTGGGACTCAAGAGTGTTTCTGTGTTGTCCTCACACAGAGCGGTCAAACTAATAATTTAATTTTATTACCTTGTCTATGAAAAAGTGTTTCTCTCTGAAAAAAAAAATAAAAAAACAAGGTTTAGAACACATAAAGTGATTAAAGCACTGCTGAACAGAACTACCATCTAACACAAGATGATCCTATATTTTTATTCGAAACACATGGCATAGCAGTCTGGATTTCATACTGTGAGGAGCAGGTTTATCTTTGGTTGTTTATCCTTAACAAAGCCAAACTAAGACTATGTGAGGTCAATCCACAGGAGCATCAGTACCTGAAATCTATGCTTCTCACAGGTCACAGACAAAAAACTGTAAAATGAGAGGCATCACTGTATTTCTAAAGTTAAATTCCAGTTTCCAGCAGTTTTTTAGCTCTCCATGAGCTGGGAGTTGGAGCAACACTCAAACAATTCAATATCTCTGTGTTTTTCTACCATTCACTCACCTAACTGTTGATTAGCCTTTTTATATTCTGGTATCTTAAGCACCATGCAACAGTTAATTCACAAGATTACAATATGTGCTTTCTGAAATAGAACTTCAATCATTCTTTCTTCTCTCCTTCAGGAATTTGTACATGTCTGTCAAAATCTGCCCCAGCTGCCTCTTCTTTAGGATAAGAAGTTTAATTATAAGGAAAATTTTCTACAATTCTAATATTTCTTTGTATCTTTTAATTTTATTGTATTTGTATCCTTTTGACACCAAATAGTCAGATCCACATGCAGAATTTAAAAGGCAAGTATAATAGAAAACTGTACATAATTATAATTATTTTGCTCTATGGTCTTTTCCTCTCAGTTCTTGCCATTTGTCTTTGGTTACTATAATGAAATAAGTAGATATTTTCAGAGCCCTCTAGGTCCAGGAACTTTTTAGTTCATAGAGTGATAAGAGACAGCTTAGAAGCAATTTTTACAAATTTATGGTTGGAATAGCTTTTTTTTTGAAAGGGAAACTTATAAAAAAATGATAAAAGCAATGAAAACATCTAGAAACTTCACAATATCTTCAGCAAATTACCTTGGATGTTTTCACCCTATTTTCCAATATGTTCTATTTCAGATGTATTATTAGATACTATACTGCTATCTATATGAAAATAAAATTGGACACTACCTAACTACTTCAGCAAGTATGGATCCACATGAATAATTACCTGATGTTGCAACATTTATGGACCAAAATAGGATCAGTAAATAACACGGGTGACATGGGTGTGTATTGCTTTGCTTTCATATCAAATATTTGAGATAATTTCTCTAATATACTAGAAAACAAGTGCAGAAATCCGTATCTGTCATTTAAGAGTGTCTGATACTGAAATTCCTAAAACTTCCTTTATCTTAAAGAGCCTGCTCGTATTGAAGAATTGAAAGAAAAGTTTGTGCTTAAAAGAAAGGTGGTGTATGATGTTGAAAATATACTTCATGCAGCAAAATGTAGTTTTCAAAATGTGTGTGGAACAAGCACTGATTTCCCCCTGAGTGGGCAATTCTCTTGTGTGTCAGAAAGACAGACTTCCCAATAAAATATGTGTGTGTGTGTCTGTGTAGTTCTCTCTTTCAAAGAAGCTGTTCTAGAGGCCAGGCCACTAGATTTTGCTGAATCATCCTACTGGCATTATGGAGTTGCAGACTTCCATCTTCCACTTAACAATGTTTTCTTATCACCAACCTTGCAGCAACCTTCTCAGTTCACAAGACTGGCAAGAAATTCATGGGAGATCAAATGGTGCTGTCTCGAGAGG
This sequence comes from Eopsaltria australis, assembly GCA_034509425.1. Lineage (NCBI taxonomy): Eukaryota > Metazoa > Chordata > Aves > Passeriformes > Petroicidae > Eopsaltria > Eopsaltria australis. The sequence goes on along the minus strand of JAVTVJ010002259.1, from coordinate 62,531 downwards.
GAATATTGATTCAGTAAGGTTTGCTACTGACTGTAGATATCAACTGTTTAACTGGGGGAGACAATCTAACTTTGACTTTGTTAGAGCTAAAATGAAAGACTAAGAAAAGGGAAAATAATGTAGATACACTGACCATGTTTTCTTATTATTTTGTGGTGACATTTTAGAAAGTGGGCAGCAATAAGATTGAGGTAGACACAATTAAAATTAAACACCACAGCTGAGTAAAAAATGCAGTACTAACCCAGAGTCTCTACTTGGAGACACATTCCATAATTAACTTTTTCCTTGGATAGTAGGTAGCAATTTTGAACATCAGAGGACTACTTCAAGCTAAGTTTCTACTTCTTACATGAAAGTTTCTTCAGTAATATTAATAAAGGCTTTATTGACAATCCATAAATTTGCTGTTTATATTATTCAGTGAAACATTTTAGGCCAGTTTTTAAATTTAATTTAGCAGACTAACAAATTTGAGTCTTGGGAATATATATTGTATATGCCTGAAGATATGCTTTAGAGATATGGTGAATTAAAGTACATGAGATAGTCTTACAGCTCGGTGCAAAGAACGGATTCTTGAGTTGTGTAAATTTCCCTTTTTTCTTTATAGTTAAATACAGGAACTGCACCAATTTACATAATTTGATAATTTGATCTCATTAAATTAAGTATATTTTTCACACCTCTCAGAAATGAAAGTCCAGAATGAAATACAGTCAGCAAAAAGTTTGTGTTAGTTTCAATGTTTCCCAGGAGGGAGGGTTTAAAAGAAAAGAATCCTTTGGGGAAGAAAGGGTTAGCCTTGTAATCTGGGGTTCAAATAACAAGTCTAAAATGAGAATTTAGCTTAATCTCAGCTATTTACCTGTTGATATCCAATTATTTACACACATTTTACAGCATTTTAGAGCTTCCATGCTCTACTCATTGCTTTACTTCTAATCTGCGTTCTCCTTTTCCACATATGTGAATCAAAACTACATTTTAAAAGAAATTCTAACATATTTAACAAAATTGGTTAATTACAAATCTTAAATAATACATGCCATAGAACAATTTTGGATTATAGGAATTTATATTAAATATCAAGCTTGAAAACCAAAATGTGTGTCTTGTTTTAAAGCTGATGAAACTTTAAATTGGCAATAGCACAAGAATATGTTGATGCTAGCATTCACAGTCAGTATTAGATTAAACACCAACCAAAATAATTCTTCCAATTAAGCTTTTTCTATAATGTAATGATCTATCTTAACTAATACTTATGAGGTGGACAGCCCTTGTAAAGCTCTACTCCTTAAAATATACAGATGTTTTCACTGTATTTTACTCTGGTATTTCTTGGAGTTGAACACAGGAAATTACGCAAACATAAAAGATGAACTTTTGCGCTTTTTTCTAAACTAAAGGCAGTATTTTAGGTCTGTTAACATTTTCTCTGTGAAGGCGTGCAATACATTACAGAACTCCAATTCAAGAAAATGTTAGCTGTAAAAATGCCTAGATATATCCTATGGATTGTAGTATGTAAGATATATGATGAGTATATATGAAAATGTAGTAGATTCCTTTAAAAACTAGAATTTGTTTATAATAAATACAGCTATATTTGAAAGAATTAATAACATCAATTTCCTTGTTGGTTGTAGAAAACAAGCAGTGTATGGAATGTTTTTACTAATTGCTTTGCATTCAACTGAGTGTAAAGCCTCCTAATCAGGCCAAATTAGTGAATACTCTGTAAGCTAATCAATTTTTTTTTCTGTATAGTAACAAGATAATTTGCACCATTTAAAGATTGTTAGAACAGCATATAATTCTGCACGGTGTTACAATTCAAATTCATATACTCCAATGTCTTGTGTATCCTGTTCTCAACATACCTCACATCCTACAGATTTTTTGATTTCTAAAAAGAATGTTTTCTTTCTTTTATTTTACAGCAACTTGAAGCTGATGTATCTCTAACTGAAAGAATGTACACTAAAAAAGGAAATCAATGATCTTCATGGGATTTAAGTATTCCTTAGTCTGCCTGAAATTATCTTGAATGTTCTAGCTTTATTTCTCTTCTATAAAGAGACTTCTATACAGCCCTAGCACTGGGACTGCCTACGTTTGGATGTTATAAATAAATACAGAACCAGCTAAATAGAGAGTTCTACAGAATAGAGATATTTATTCAAACACATATTCAGAGGTTTTTCCTGACCATTAAATTTTCTCCTCTACAAGCAGAGGGTATTTTATTTATGTGTGGTCCATAGACCTAAGGATCTACAGTTAGACTATTTTCACTGTATTTGCCATTAACTCAAAGCAACCGTGACTGGTATGTCTTAGTCTGGGTCTGGGTTTGCTTTGCTGCTGGGAAATTTAGAAATTACTCATCTGGATGCACATCACTTTTCTGTATCTCCCATGTGCTGCTTACTGTCACAATCTCTTCCATTGACTCAAATGCTCTTGATTTCTCAGGTAATTCTATTAAAAAACGACTATTTAAAATATATAGCTGTGGCTTAGTAAAGTATGTTTTCTTACTTTTTTAATCCTTGCTGAGAAATCTGATAAACATGCTGAGAATTCTTAGCAAAGAGACATCATGGATTGTCTTGCCATTCCTCAAGTATTTATATCCCTATTCATTGCTTCAAATCAAGGTGCCTGAGGAGAACCAGTTCCCACAAAAGAGAAATTATACAATACTTGCTTTACCAGGACCCTATGAAGAATGTTATCAAGATTTAAATTTTTGATCTCTCAGAAGTTCATGGGAATCTCACTCTTCACTAGGCCCATAATTTTGTCCCCCAAGAATCACATCAAACAATTATGTGTGGACTGAAGCAGTTCTAGAAGATTCTATTGAAAGTGGTCAGCTGCCTTTGAGCCAGGTTGCCTCTGTTATATGAGCCCCTGTTTAGGGAGGGTCATGAAACTTTTAGCCACAGCTGAGGAGAAGCCTGTATTGGAATCATCCCTAGAGCATGTAAGATGAAGACAGCCATCTGATGCAGGGGTTTGTGCAGAGAGGCATAAAGAAGGGAACCTCAGCCAAATCTGCATCTGTATAAACTGTCAGGTACAGTGCTTACATGCTGTAGGGCAGCTTCCCATGCAAATGTTGGAGAAGCTGACCCTGTCAGGGCAGAGGCTTAGGTAGAGGCAGGCAGATCTTCAGATGGTGGAAGCATTCCTTCCAGCCTCACGCCCCAGAGGTTGCCTGGGGCCTCTCTCTGAGAACAGAAAAGACGGCTCTTGTCCTGTGGGAGGTGTGCCATCTTGCAGAAACTGTGCCTCCAACTGGAAGAGCTGTAGTGGAAAGATCTGCACAGCTGTAGGGTAGGGGCAGTCTGCACAGCATCACAGAAGGTGAAAGGGAGGTAGAAAAGGATCTTTTACAAGAATAGCTGGGCCCCAGATGCTGTTGAGGTACAGGCAATGTCCATCTCTATCCTAAGTGCAAACTTTGGGGAGAGGTGAAGGATGAAGTTGGTGACTTCCAGCACAAAGAGGAAGGCTCATGCCCTTCCTAAGGGCTTACAACTACAAAATATGTTCACTGCCTTTGGAGTTGAACAGGATCCAGATGAACTGACTTTCCTGACACTAAACCATGCATGATCATCATGAAAAAGTAGCAAGTCCTGCTCAGCTCAAACAAGCTGAACCAGATAAACTCCAAAATTCTCCTTTAATCTTAGCCCTTCTGAGTTTATGCGAACGTGAATTTACAAAGCAGGGTTCACAGAATCAGAGTCATTTATGTTGTAAAAGACCTCCAAGATGATGAAGTCCAGTCTTTGACTGATAAGATGTAGATAAGATGTTCTGTAGAAACTAAGACAAAGATGATAGGTAGGAATATATTCTGTAATGTATTCTGATTAAATTTCATTATTTTATTTCAGGTCAGGGGCTTTATATGGAAGTGGGCAGGTGGTTGATGGTAATTTTTATATGTAGTATTTGTGTCTATCACTGTTTCCAGGGCTATGTTGTCCCTGCATAATTGCCATTTACATGGGTATTGCTGGCTATTCTCATGCTCGGGTGTGGATACATAGCAATATGGGCTGACATGATAAAATGTGTAGAGGAGGCACCTCCAGAGGTCTTTGCAAGGCAAGGGAAGTGTTTAATTGCCTTCATATGACAACTAATATTTCTCACCTTGCTATCTCGAAAATGAAATGCCTATGCTATTTTTGCTTTGTAAAATATTTAATAATAATAATTAATGCACATGAACATACAGGCACACATACTACAGAATTTTCTGTTGAGGTCCCCTCAGCCAATGAATGTAACAGATGTTTTGGGGAATAAAGGTGTACGTTGGCTTTCTGTTATCAGGTTTTGCAGCTCTGCTGCACAGTTGGAGCTCCCCTACTACAGCAATGAGTCACGCCGTGCACCGAGATTGGGTCTAGTTAGAAGGGTTATTAAACTTCCTGCTTTTCAGACTGTGAATACAGGCATGTTTCATTGATAAGAAACTATTGCATTGCTGATTCTAAGGAATTGATTTAGTGGTTAATCAATCAAATTGCAATATCTTAATCCCATACATAATGGTTGTATGTGATTTTCTCTCAAAAGTTCTACCAGCTTATAATAAGGTTTTCCCCTCCTTCCATGCTGGAATTGGGCTGTTCACTTACCTCCTTTTTGTAAATAGGATCAGAAAAATAGAAATTATAGAGAATCCAATTGTTTTTCCAAAGAAGTGAACTGAACCTTGTAGACTGTATGTATGACCTTGGGTTTTTTATCTCTAGATTTATGTGATGACATAGAACTACTGTGAAACAGAAACATGAGCCTTCTTCACTTCACTCTTTGTTGTGCAACATAATAAAACCCTTTTTGATTATTACTCAAGTTCCTAATTTCCTGAAGGCACAAGTCTTAGTTTAGGCATAACCATTTACTTGTATTGTTTCCTTCATATTTAATCAACACTGAAAACCACCTTCTATGCCATTACAAATCTCTTTTCTGAGGATACATTAAGTATTTTTAGGTGCGTCTAATATTTAATTTTGTATAGACCATAATTTTCAAAGAAGATGAATTATTTTAAAAGTTCTATTTCTTACATAAGAAGTGTGTCTGATACCCATATTTAAAGGAATAAGCTGTTTAAGAATGTCTGATTTTTGGTGCCCAAAATTTTGACACACTGTGGAGCAGTGCTCACTTCTGAAAATAATCTGTGACAATTGAAATTTAAGGGGTTTATTGGTGATTTTTATAATTTATTTAGTAGGACTTTTGTTACTTCTATATTTATCATCAAGAACATCTTTTTTATTCCCTTAGAAGACTATATAAAATTTGTACAAATACAAACAACAGTTGCAAGTCTTTTAGTACTCTCTTGTGATCTTATTATGGATTATGAAAGCAATTAACTAGTTTTCTTTCTGCTTTGGTTCTTCTAATTTCTTGAACATACAATAAGGTAAATAATTAGCTTCTGACCTTCTTTAGGCAACTGCTTGTTTTTGAAATTAATAGAATCCATTTTGAGTCACGTACAAAAGCATTGCATTTCCTTTGTCTTTCTTCATATACTTTTTATAGCTGCATGGCAGGGCAATGCACTTAAAAGGAATGAATGCCTCTTTTTCTGTCATAATAAAGAAATGTTAAGGAAACATTAGCAGGTACTAACAAAGACAATCACCAGAACACAGGAACTCTAACAAAAAAACTGACTTACTGACTAAATGAATAAATGAATGAATGGGCACGAATTAAAAGATAAATCCAGTTGAAGCAATTCAGCCAGTGTCCTACAGCAAAACTACTGGCCAGTTTCTACCTATTTGCTGGAAGGCTCCAAGGATCATCTTATGAATATGGAATTTAGTTTTATTCAAGGAAAAAAGCTGGGTACCAGGCTGTGGTCTTTTAAACTTGATCTGTTGGCAGTTGCTAGTTTGCCTAAATTTCTTAAGTATTGATAATTGGCTTATCCCTTTCTGCCCTAAAAAGTGAAAGAAAGAGATGCATTTTAAGAAATTTAAGCATGTCCACATTCCGTTCCTAGGTCTGATAATTCTAAAACCTGTGAAACACAAATCACCTCCACTCAGAGTAACTCTATGAAATCTAAATATTCTAGGAAGATTCTGGGGTGTAAATGAATTTAATACTTACGTAGTAATAAAAAGTATTATTATAATAGCAAGTAGAAAGCTGTTCTTTCTGATTCAAGTTTCTGAGGAGATATGCTTGCATTGAGTTTCAGGTGCATTTTATGTGATCCAGTAATCAATTTAAGTTTGATATTAATTGGTTCTTTCAAGTTTCCTTTTTTCTTTGACTTCCTATAGCTCATGTTCTTTTGATAGGTATGTAAAATCACTCTACAAAATTGTTAGGTACTTGCCAAGGAATAACTGGTATGTATCTAGGATATAATTGCTTACTATTGAGTGTATTTTCCTCACTTTCTCCATTGTCTCCATTGTCCTCTTTATAGTCTTCATCACTATTCTTTATTTCCTTACATACCCTGATTTTAATCCTTACTTTCACATCTGCTCACTGCCCAGTGTCTCAATCTCCTCTTCCCAAAGCTGCCTCACTATTTACTTTCCTGTGTCTATTTCCATCCCTTTTCCAGGCTCTTTTTCTCTGTTTTTGCTTTGCTGTCTTTCCAATTGCTTTTCTATTTATTGTTCTATTAGTAGTCCTTTACTCTGTTGATGGAGCTAAAGGCCTTTTCTGTGGTTCTTCTTTTTACGGGATAGAGTTTGCAGCCATGGACAGATACAAATCTGTTTAGAGGCAATGTGCATGCTTCCTCAGGAGGAAAGTTATAAATTCTTATAAGCTCAATTTCTTCATTACCTAGCTAATGTTTACCTCCTGTCAGTATCATTATCATTATGATAAAATCCAGTAACAATCTTTGTTCAGGATTTATCTCAATCCCCTGCAGTTTTTGAGTCACATACAGAAAACAAATTTTAAGTCAAATATTGTGCCTACTGCAGTGCCCTTCAAAAACCCTTCAAAAGAGGATGCCACATTAAAACGGATGAGATTGAAAGTGCCAATAACTAGTAAAATAAACCAGCATAATTATAAACGGAATTGTCTGGTTTTGCATACAGGAATATTCCTCCTAACTTCTGAGTCACATTTGTTCACCTTATTCATTTATTCCTGCCACTCGATGAATCACATCAGTGTTGCTTAAGAAAATCAGACTGTCACTACCCTGATGTCTTTGCAGCTAAAAATGATGCAACATACTTAATTAATGAGGTGACTTTTTAAGGCAATGACTGTCAACAGAAGTACAAGTAAACCCACAGCTAGAGTTTAGAAGAAGTTTGCAGATGCTTATGCATGTTCGAAGTGAGAAGTCTGTACTGCAAAACTGAGTAAATTAAATCAGCAAGGAAGTTATCATTAGAATGCTGTATTTTAAACAAAAGTCCAAAATTAATTATTCTTGATACTGTAAAAATGGTTCAAGTATGTATGTGTTCATTAAGTGGATTAATATAACAAATATTTTGTAGGAGAGCAATGACTTTACTCTTGGATATATTGTTGAATCATATACAACTATATAGGACTCAAAAATATATCCAAGAGTATTGTGATTGCAGTGTGAGACATCCAAATGTGCACTATTCTCCTGAATTTTACAGAAAATTCCTTTTATAAATTAAAGGCATGTAGGTTTTGGTGCGATAATTGTAACTAAGTAACAAAGTCTTCAGTTTCATTTGCACTACATTTTCTTTCTCATCTAGCCAGAATTTTTTCAAATGTTGCTGTATTTTTTTCTATCACATGCTGCATTTTGTTTTCACTGTTTCCTAGGAACTGTCTTTTAAATACTGCAAAAACTGAATCATAGCAAGCCAACTTTATCTTAAGAAAACAACCAACAGTCAAAGTGCAAACCTGATTGGCAGGTGAGTTAAGATTAAAAGAAAAGCTACAATAAATTTCTATATAGTTATTGCTCTATCAGGGTAAGAAGTTACACATGTCAGATAAACAAGAGATTTATCTCTTTGTGCCTTTTTAATACCATTGCTTAGATGTTACAATGATTGATACTCTGGGAATTGGAGCAAGAGTGTTATTCTAGCCATATGTAAGTCATGTTTTCACAGAATCACAGAACAGGTCAGATTCTAAGGCATTGCATCATCTGGTCCAACCTCCCTGCTCAAGCAAGGTCATCCTAGAGAACAAGGCACAGGATTGTGTCCAGATAGTTCTTGAATATCTCCAGTGTGGGAGACTCCACAGACTCTCTGGACACTCTGTTCCAGTGTTTGGTAACCCACACAATAAAGAAGTTCTTCCCCAAGTTCAGGTGGAACTTCCAATGCATCAGTTTCTGCGAATTGCATCTTGTCCTGTTGCTGGGCACTGTTGAGAAGAGCTTGGCTCCATCCTTTGACACCCTCCCTTCAGATACTGACAGACATTGCTGAGGTCCCTTCCCAGTTGTCTCTTCTTGAAGCTGAATGGGCACAGCTCCCTCAATATTTCCTCAAAAGAGAAATGCTCCAGTCCCTTCATCACCTTTGTTGCTCTCCATTGGACCTTCTCCAGGACCTCCATGTCTTTCTTGCACTGAGGAGCCAAGAACTGGACACAGCACTCCATATGTGCCTCATCAGGGCTGAGTAGGGCAGGATCACCTCCCTTGACCTGCTGGCAAAGCTCTTCCTAATGCACCCCAGGATCCCATTGGCAGTCTTGGCCACATGGACACTGCTGTCACCTGTTGAGCAGGCACCTGTCCCTTAAGTTAAACAACACTGGGCCCAGTGTGAATCCTTGGGGTACATTGCCTTCAACTTGACCCTGTGCTACTGACTATGACTCTCTGGGAGCTGCTGTTCAGCCACATCTTCTTTCACCTTACTGTCCACTCATCCAGTCGGGACTACCTAAGTTTGCCTATGAGGATGTTTGGTGAGTCAGTGTTGAAAGCCTTGCTCAATTCAAAGTAGACAATATCCACTGTTCTCCTATTGTCCATCTTCCATTTAGAAGACAACCAGGTAGCAAGATTTACTTTTGGTGAATCCATGCTGATTGCTTCTGATCACCTTCTTGTCATCCATGTGGTTATTAATGGCCTCTATCAACAGCCAGAGGTTCTCCATCCTTTCCAGGGATTGCGGTAAGGCTGAATGGCTGGTAGTTTCCTGGGTTCTTCTTCTTGAAGACTGGAGTGACATTTTCTTTCTTCCAGTACTCAGGAACCTCTCTGAATTGCCATGACCTTTCAGGGATGATTAGGGCAACCTTGCTATCGTGTTCACCAGCTTTCTTGGTTCTTAGGAATGCACCTCATTAAGGCCCATGGCCTTATGGATATCAGGTTTGCCTAGGTGTTCCCTAATCCAATCTTCCTTGGGTTTCGGGAAAGGGAAGTATTTCCTTCCAACATTTTATTAACTTGTCTTCTCTGTCAGAGATTCTTGAGGGCTGCTCCTGTCAGTTAAGACCAGTGCAGAGAAAGGGTTCAGTAACTTTGCCTTCTCTGCATTCTCTGTTACCAGGGTTCCCCCTCCATTTAGTAATGGTTCCATATTAGCTTTTGTTTTCCTTTTGTTATTGATGAATTTGAAGAAGCCTTTCTTGTCCTTGACATCCGGAACAGAATTAATCCCAGATGAGCCTTGGCCTTCCTTGCCTCATTTCTGCTTTCTCTGAAAACTTCTCTATATTCATTCCGGGTGGCTTGACTCCATTTTTCTCTCTTGGGTATCTCTTGCTTATACTACTATAATGACAGGGCTTTTATTCATCCATGCAGATCTCCTGCTCTCTGTGCCCAATTTCTTGCTCATTGGGATGCGTTGTTCTTGAACCCGGTATTCTTCTCAAGCTAAGGACACTATGTCATCTAGGCTCCTATGGAATTTGATGGGCCTGAAAATACCGGCAGTTGTGCCTAGTAAGATCCCTTTTTAAAAGAATATTCCAGACTCTAACTGTGTAGTACCACAATAGGTGGGGTTTGCTATAAGAAATCTCCATGTCTGTATAAGAGTTGTCATAACTGACTAGTTTCTGCTTTTCTTTGTTAGAGATGTTACTGTGAATGGCTGAGATTTGTGGTTCTTCCATTATAATGACCTGGCAATATTCAGGACAGGAGAACACAAAAGCACAGGACCCACACATTCAGAAAAAAAGTAGGCAGTGGCATATGGTAAATTGGGTCAGAAAAAAGGGTCACCTATTCTGTGTGTATGGGTGAGGTGAATTTAATCTGTACAGGAATGTTTGCAGTAGCTTTTCTGTTTATCCATATTTTTCTGAACCATACCACTATATATGGCAATTAGGAGCTTGAGAAAAAAGCCCATCTTTTTCAGGCAATATTCTTTTTGGTTTTCATTACAACATGTTCGCTGACTCTAGTAATAAGATGAGAAGGTGTTCCTCAACTGTCAAGAACACAGCTATTCACCTCTTTTGTGTTTGTCTTTGAACGGACAGGCCTATGGCAATCCCTAGTCCCCAGCACACTCTCTTTGGTAGAAAAAGGCAGTGTCAGGTGTGTTTCTAAACTATGATGTCTTCCATGTCTAGATGAAACTATTTAAATTCCCTCCCTGAGATGCAATAGAGGGAATAATCTATGCTGGGGCATGGAAAGGAAGTTTTCTTTTCAGAGGCAGCAATGCTGTGTGGGAAGGATTTTCCAGCCACATCTACAAGTAAGCAGGAGGAATGTGATGTTCTGGTTTTAGTGATATTGCCACAAGTAGTGGCAATCCAGTCTCTTTAACAACTAGCTAATAGTGCAAATGAAGCATCTTTAACTACTAGTGGAAGAAAGCTGGGGTTCCATGTGCCCAGTACTGCAAGTGACTGGTCCTGCCCCTGCATGGGCATCATCCATACGCAGAGGGTAAGCTTCCCAAGGGTGAGTTCAGAGCCAGCTCTGATAAGGTTTGTGGCTATGAAAATCTTTTCCCTCAGAGAAACAACTAAAGAATCAGAGTCACATAGAATGAGATGTAGTGAGTCATTCATGAACGAGTTAAATTCATAAACATCTCACCTAATTAAAGCATAGCTCTTATCTTCTTTCATATGCCTGAAATTCTATTATTTTCTTGCTGACCGTATGAGAAACTGTGTTTCAACAACAGCAGTGGAGAAGTCAAATGTCATGATGTGCTAAGTCATTGCTCAGAATAAGACTCTTCCTTGCCCTGGTTTTGTATGGAGAGCAGGAAGCTGAGCCTGACAGGATGAGCACTCTGGTATTAATGAACAGAGGACCAAAATTAGATGCTTACACAAGTAACAGATAATAAGAGACCTGAAGCAATGCTGCATTTATCACTCAATGATGTCTCAAATTTAGAGCATTTTTACATTTCAATCATTTCTACGTTAGAATTAATTTTCCAAGCTGGCAGGACTCAATACACCTTTGACATTTTACAAGGAATAAACAACAAAAAAGGTCATCCCTTTGGACAACCAGATTGTCTCTGGTTGTCCCAGGCCCCAAAAACCAGAACCTATGGACCCAGGTCATAACCCACTGAAGGCCATTTTCTCTCTTGATCTAAAAGCAAGGGTTCTTGTTTCATCCTCACAAGAGGACAATATTTCTGATATCCTAATCAACCCTGAATAAAGCCTTTCCCTAATTGCTGTTGTGACAGAGAGCAACCTGACCTGAGCTCAGGGCTTTTTCCTTGACAGCTGAACTGTTTCACTAGAATTTTGTCCCGGTTGATTCATATGTTTTAATGTAGAAAATAAATACATTTAACCAAACTTGCAAGCAAAAGCAATACAGAAAACCTCAGGTGACAAATAAAGCAAGGTGAGGTTGCCTGAGCTAGGGTTCTGAGGGAGCATCTCAGTGAGAGTTTGTACAGATTTATCTCTGTCAGCACACCAAACTGTAGAAAGAGACTGGTGTTGATCAGATGTATAAGGTGCAAAAACTAAACCTATAAACTTCTGCAGTAAAGCAATCTTCATCTTGCAGTTAAACCAAAACAAACGCTCTGAAAACAAGTCTGTATGCTGTATCCAGGTCCCGGGCCAAGCCCCAAATGCTGCAGTTCCTCAAGGAAAAAGCCTTTTGTTACCTTCTCATTACCTCTGATTCTGAAATTCAGAAAGGCAAACATTAAATAGATAAATTATCTTTTCAGCTGACCTATGGCACTTTTTGTGAAGTGTCTCTTCAATGCACACGTTAGTCTCATGACACACGAAATTTTTTAAAATTTGATTTTGCAGCATGAAAGGAATAGAAAACCCCAATTTGCAAGTTCATCTTTGAAACTGGAGGACTGCTGCAGAGTGTAGCAATTGTTTTTGACCCAGTTTCAGTTAAATTAAAAGTTTTTGTGCAGACATGATCTAATTGCTGTTCTCTTGTTGTTACTCTACTTCAGAGTAACACTGCAGGCAGTCAAGAAGGAAAATTTGTGCTTCACTTCTAAACTAGAGGATGAAAAAGAGGAGTTAGGGAAGTCTCATAAGAAAAAATATTGGTCCTTTGGGTAAAAGAGTAGAGGTTCTTAATTTTCTTTTTGGTTGAATAGATCTCAGTGACAGTTTGCTAGAAAATCTGAGACCTCTAAAAGAATTTATTCCTTCTCTCTACACATGTGCTCACTGGAGTATATGCACTCACTGGAATGATTCTGAGTTAAAGATTACCAGACAATGCAGACCACTGCTGAATAGCTTTCCTTCAATCCTTATGTGTTTTCTCCTGAAGTAAGTCTAATGCAGATATGAATAGTAGCAAGAATTGATCTGATGACACTCTCTTAAATAGTCAGGATTTTCTTCATACTATATTTGTAACTGAGAAATCTCCTTGAAGCAGCAGCTCTTTGACAAATTGTGTGTACAACGGAAAAGACTTCTTAAAAGCCACGACGATATTAGCTTTTCTCTTCATTGATACATGCTGCGGGACTTTGGAAATAAAATAGGCCTTTGGATAGCTTATCTGTATAGCCCTTTCCCCACTTTGTAGACAGAATTCAGTCAATTTATTCTATTAAAACAGTGGTGCAGATCTTAAATTTTAATATCATGCAAGAGAGAGAAATTGTCATAAGTAATCTTGTTTTCAGAATGCATTTAGTTTAATTTTTAAACCCTGGAACTACCTTCAGGAAAACGAATGTTCTGACAAATGACCTGCAGTAAAACTCATTGATTGATGACACCCAGTATATGTTCCTATCTTCCCAAGCCTCATCCTGAAGAGCTTTGCTTGTTTCAGAAACGTACCATTTCAGACTGATTGAATGCCCAAAGAGAGCACACGTTGTGCTTTCAGGTTTGACTTTGATTGATTGAAGAAGTCAGGAGGAAACTATCAGATGCAGCAGGCATCAGAAAAGTATCCACAGCTTCCAGGAACCAAACTGCTGAGAAGTCAGATGATTTGGAGGACGGGGGCAGGGAAGCAGAAGGATTCTGTAAGAACAGGGAGATGAAATGCTAGGGATTTTTAGCTGTTCTTTCCCATCTAGGAGAAGGTAGTGCACCACCTTTTATCTGGATGCAAGAAATAGTGTTGTGTTCTTTGTTCACATAGTAGCTACTCAAAAGGCTGTGGAATAGCAATATATGAAAGCAAATAGAAATAGTTAAGCCTATTAGCCAGGGCTGGTATTTCCACAGGTGGAAAAAATATTAGCTGCTTTCTTCCCAGTTGTTTGCTGAAAAGCCTACATTACTGTCTTTTTCATGGATGAGAAAAATGTCTACAGTTTGGCTGTTGTATTATTATCTCTGAAATCACTACAAATATATACCATTTTGTAATGTGAGGCTTTGAATACAGTTAACATATCCAAACAAAACTTTGCTTTATTCTTGAGTCTTACAGCTGCTACTGAAATTTACAGGACTCTTGGGAGGTTAGTAGCATGCCTTCCTCTATGGTCTATTCAAGCGATGTGAAAAAATGATCAGATATTTGGCTTTGTACAAAAGACCACCACATCCTGAGAAATGTCTTCTTAAAAGTTATTTGTTATAACGTGAAGAAGGATGGTCCTCATTAACTTGGGCACTCCAATACATGGAGGCATACAAACTAATATATAGAATAGACTGAGGGTAGGTGCAGAAAAACTGGCATCTATCAGAATGTAGGAACATCCTTCCAATGTCGCCCTGGCTGCACCCCAGTGCACTATAGCAACTGGATTATGTTTGCCAACTGCAGGCCAGAAATTTGAGTGGACTTATTGGATGATCCATGTCTAGAAAAAGTAGGTCAGAAGAATTGCCTAGGTGTAACTTGGACAGAATTTTTCCAGCGCACACATACAGATTTGATCTGATGTAGGGAAAAATTCCTGCCTGTAGTTCATATGCCAGAGGAGTCTACTTACTGCTATTCCAGCAATAACACTACTGCAATGGCTGCTGAGTTACTGCAGTCCTATTTCACCTTCTGAATTGTCTCAGAAATCCAGTAAATTCAATAAACACATTTTGTTCCACAAATACCCTTTTAAAAGTTTGGTTCGGGGAAATATTTCTGTAGTCCTTGTACTGAGTCTACGTGGGGTCAAGTTAATTTTTTTGCATGGCCATCCTCACAGGGCTGTGCTTTGCATTGCTTAGCTAGAAAGATATTGATAATGCACCGGTGTTTTCACTACTGCTGAAAACTGCTGGCACAGCTTAAGTGCTGTCTCTCCAACATTCTACCCTGATCAGTGGTCTAGAGTTGGGCAAGACCTTCAAAGGGGAAGCAACCAGGACAGCTGACCCAAAGTGACAAAGGAGTGCTCCATAGCAGATGATGTTGGCTTAGATATAAAGGCCAAGAAAAGAAGAAAGAAGGAGTGGCATTCATTATTTCCAGGACTGGCCTTCTGGAGCAACCACTGCCCATGCTGAAGCCCTGCTTCCCAGGAAGTGGCTGGGCATGGCATGATGATGAGAAGCAATAAATAATTTCCCTTTCCTTGTGCATGTATAAGCTTTTGCTTTTGCTTTAGTAAATTGCAATATCTCAACTTATGACTTGTTTTCCATCTTATTTTCTCTATCCTGTCCAGCTGAGACAGGGGAGTGATAAAGTGGCTTGGTGGGCACCTGAAATCCAGCCAAGGTCAGCCAACCACAGTCCTCCAAAACCACTTGAATATTTGATCATAGTCTCTTATAGACATATCAGCTGTATGTGGTATAGTTTGTCATTATGCACAACACAGCTCATCTTTATGTTCTTAGCATTAAGGAGTTAAAATCTTACCATGCCAAAAAGCAAAAAGGTGTGACATTTAATGTGGTCATATCCAAATCCTTATGTACAATAGATAAGCTTATGGTACTACACAACTGGGGCAGTTAAGTCCTTTGAAGGGTAGCTTACATCCCAAGAAGAAATCTACACACATGCAGTCAAAAAGAGAAAGTTGTACATGAAGTTTCCCCTCCAGTTTTACTTAAGACCTTTTCAGTTCATGTTCCTTTCTTCTAGGCACTGCAAAACATAATTAAAGCCAAATAGAAAGTAGCTTCTTTATCTGTTTCGTACAACTGACCCAGGCATCCTATACTAAGAGGAATTTTTTTTCTGTATTATCTTTAAAGCTTCTTTTTATTCTACAGTGCTTATAGCAAATGAGTTGCATAATTAACAACCTGGATCTCAGCTCATCTACAACAGCATAGTTCTGTTGATACCAAATTTTTAAAAGTAAGCACAGGTGTAAATGTACTCCAGTAAGGAGTCAGTGAAAGGTTAAATCTGGCTCTAAGTTAAGCTCCAGCTAAACCTAAGAAAGGTTTGTTTTTACAGATTATACTACAAAGATTATACCCTTATTTATATGTCTTTGATATATAAATATCAGGCCAGGACCACACAGATGCCTGGGCTGATGCTGAGGTGATGGCTTTGGTTTAGGATCTTCTAAAGATGTTAAAGGACAGCCATATTCTGAAAGAGCTGCTAGTTTAAGCAAAGCTTCAACACAAGCCTTGTAGTATGTATAAACCATCTGTTTGCAATTAATAGTAAAATTTATGATGGAGTTAGGGTTCACATCTACTGAAATGTCTCTGGACAGAAACCGTATCCTCTTGGTGTAGCTTCTATAATGAGAATAGTTGAAGCATCTTGTGGTAGGAGAGAAAGTCAATAAATGTCAATAAATGTGAGTAAACTAATATAAGATAATGGATTGGAAAGGACAGCAAAACTAAGCCTGAAACGTGCAAATGTTGTTTCAGCTCAGTTAAGTCAAAGTCAGGGGGAGCTGCTGGTAAATCCTGAGATTATATTTGCTTTTTCTTCATAGAGGTAAATAATCTAGAATCCAGAATTTTAGTTCTGCAAACATAGCTTTGGGGATAATACAGGCTATTTAGCTGCATCTGAAGCTAGACTGAGACATATCTCACTTTGAAAGAACTAGACTGTTGATCAATTGCATTGCAGGCTTGGTCTGCAAGAGCTTCCCAGTGTGGGATAGAAGTCTTACAAAGTGGCCTACACTGCTTATTTCTGAAAGAGTAATACAGCTCACCTGAGAGTTTTGGCAGAGCTGGAAACCTGCAAATAGGTCTGCAGCATGACAGGACAAGCAAGTTACTCATTTAGGCTTGAGATTTTATTTTTCACGTGACGCACCAAAAGTACTTTACCAGAAATTTAATCTCAGAGCTTTTCTTGTGTTCTGTTGAGTTTCCATGTGTTGATGCAGGTCTCTCCAAGGTAGCTGAAGTTGTTCCTTCAGTATGTTTTGCCAAACATACCCCAGGAATTAGGTTACTCCATGCTGAAGAGATTTTCTTCCTCTCCATTACAGCCGGTTACTACTACAATATTAAAATTGTAATTTTCATTGCAAAACAAAGATCAAATAAAGCAAAGGCAGAGCTGTGCCTTATTCAGAGCTACAAAATCTGTATGAAGGATGCCACCTTTGCTTTTTCCTTTCACAAGACTTAAAAACAAATATAATTTTGTTTAAGTTTCTGAATTAGTTTTATTTCTAGTTACTTAGGCCTGCCAATCTGTTGTTTCTGTATAATATTTTGTCTGAGAGTGAAAAGTGTAATAGACTATACAATGCCTCCCTGTGGAATTTTTATGCTTCTTCAACATAATACTGCAGTGTGTTTTCTAAATTACCTTGAGGCATTTGCACTCAAAATAGTGGTATGTTTCTACCTGCTTTCCCTAGTACATAAATTTTTATCCTGCAGTGCTGTCCTTTATGGAACGGCTAAACAAGTGAAAATTGTTTCTCATTTATTATTTTTTGCAGCATGGTAGTCTAGTGAAATAATAAATTTAGATTTTTGAGTCAGCTAGACTGTCACACCAGTTACAAAAATATAAATTGCTCAGCACACAGATGAGTGTACCATGAATAGAATCATAGGATCTCCTATCAGTGCAGTGGATTTTGTACGTTTCTTTTCTACCCAGGTTTATGATTGCTGCAGGCTGATGGCATTAACTCCCTGAGTGTGCTCATGAGAAGATTCAGGTGTGTCATTCATCCTAGTGAATATACAAACAAGCAGAGCTAACAGCATATGTACAAGAGAGCAGCGACCTGTGATATGTTTCTTGATAGCAACTAGAAGAAATTAAAGAGCTTTCTCTCCCTAGGAAAAGGAGTGTTAGATATCTATTGTTGTTCTGTTGCCAGGCACAAAATCAAAGTCTGCTTTACTTTCTCTCGTTAGTTTTTTTTTTTAGCAGTTAGAAAAGGAGGAGAAGATGTCTACTTGCCTTTATCTCTTGTAAACAGGGGTGCAGTAAGATACTTAATACACACTGCTGGATGATAAATCAATGATCAAAGCATTTCTTAGTGTTGAATGATCAATCTGGTCTTTTGTTTTCCAGTGTTATTTTCTTAATCGACTCCACCCTCAGTTAAAGAGGAAGCAAAACCAGTAACTTATGAAATGTAATGGCAATTTTTAAAGCTAACTATTAAAATGTTGGATGTGTGTTCACTTAGACTCTTCAGGACTAAAACAATGTTTAAACAGGTAGCAAATCTCAGGATACATGACTGCGTATTTTGTAAGCTGTGAAATTCTCAGGTATTTTTAAAAATGGAATGGGCTACCTAAATTTATTTTTTTTGCCACTATGAAAATTTTCATCATCTGGGGAGAAAGGCTTTCTTATTCTGTCAGTTTTCCACAGAACATAAGTAAGGCGATATACATGACTACTGTGAATTTGCTACTTTAGAATTACTCTTGAAATTGTGACCATCTTTACTGAGCTTTATGTTTACAAAGTAAATTCTGCGCATGTATAACTTTAAATAAATACACATCATGACAATGAACTCCACAGTGACTTCTTTAGGTTTTTTTTTTCTATTTCACATTACCTGTGATATATGGTTCAGATAGATAAAAAGTAATAGCTTTGAATTCACCGCGGCAATGACAGTAAAGCTTTTTACTATCTTATTGTCTTTTTACAGGGCTTGCCACATGATATAGGTGGATTGGAAGCTCCAGAAAGAAAACAATTTTTCCACTATGCCAGGCTGATAATACCTTATTGCAAAATGGAAGTTTGAAATTTGAAACAAATTATGGGGGAAGTTCCTTGGTCTATTTCAGAGGCAGTATCTTTCTGTCCTGGAAACAAGGAGTAGGGAAGGAGAGCAGAAAAAGGAACATTACCTTTTGTGTTCTGGAAAGTTTTGGTGAACTGCAGTTTCCTTTCTCTTACAGAGACTTGTTCCTCTTAGAGGTTTATCTGTTCTTTCAGAGAGCAAGTACATTTGGTTAGGAGAGAATAAAAAGTTTAAAAAAAGAGTAATAAAGTTTTATAGCTTATTTAGCATTTCAGAATCCAAATATTGTCTCTGCTGTTCCTGAAAATGGGTTTTATATGCAGCAGTAATTTTACTCCAGCTACATTTTCTGGCAAGGCTGATTTGGATGATTAAAAAGGGGACATTTTACTACATTTTCTACTGTAACATTTTGCCACTTCAGTGTTTCTAAAATAGCTCACATAATTTATTTTACAGTCGAGTTAACGTTGACTAGAAATATAAAGCAGTGACATCATGGCTTCCTGCCAGGGAAAAAAAAAAAAAAGAAAATTAGTAAAAGTAAGTAAATGCTGAAATGTCGTAAATGCAAAAGTATTGCTGAAAGAAATGAAATGACTGCCTGTGGTAAGGAACAAAAGTGCAGTTGGGTTTGGGGTTTTTTTGTTGTGTGCTTTTGTGGGGTTTGGAGGGGATTTCTTGGTTGGTTGGTGGGTTGGTTGTCTTTGAATGAATGTCGAATCCCTGCAGCCTTTATAAGACTTGATAAATTTCAAGTCCATTGTTGAAAGTGACAGCAGCTGAATGGCAGGGTAAAACAAGCCATTCCAGTAAGTTTGACATAATTCACCTCTAAGGATTTAAAGCACAAAGAACGCAATGTATTATCAGAGTTCGAACTCCACTTGAGGAATTGCATTAAATTAGCCCTTCTCATGTTTCAGTGATGTAAGTATTCTTAACTAAAAAATAAAATGCTAAGATAAACCTTCTATTGCAAATGACTAAAAAAATTAAGTACACGTTTGACCTCTGTATGCAGCAGTGACCACTCTATTTATACAATCTTAAGCCAGATTTTACTGTATCTACTAAACTGTAAGATTGTGGATGGCCTTGGCAAGATAAGGG
The DNA here is from genome assembly GCA_034509425.1 of Eopsaltria australis. Taxonomy (NCBI): domain Eukaryota; kingdom Metazoa; phylum Chordata; class Aves; order Passeriformes; family Petroicidae; genus Eopsaltria; species Eopsaltria australis. Next base: position 42,828 of record JAVTVJ010002259.1, on the reverse strand, counting down.
AAAATGGATGTGTAAATTGCCAGATCAAATGCACTTCTTCAAAACAATTGAGAAGTTTAGTGTGAATGTTATGTCTTCAGCCACAGGAGAACCATAAGAAGTCTGGTGTCTCTATCAAATAGAGCTGGATAGATGCAAATAATAAAGAAATAGCTGAAATGAAAGCAGAGCACCATGTTATTCTAGCAAATGTAGTGACCAGTGCAGAAACTTACAACAGTGAGCTGCTTTTACAAAGCCTTGTGTAGTGAATACAAATTGCCACTTAAGGAGGAAAAAAACAAAACAGGAAAAAAAAAGCTGAAGAGTTCAGTGTTGACTTCAGTCTATATTAGCTCAGACTAAATATTGTGCATGTTTTAACATGTTGATATTCAGCCTTGGGTTGGAAGGGGCTTTAAAGATCACCTAGTTCCAGCCCCTCTTCATGGCATCTCTCACTAGACCAGGTTGCTTAGAGCCCCCATCCAACCTGGCCTTGAGCACTTCCAGGGATTGGGGCATCCACAGCTTCTCTGGGCAACCTGTTCCAGTGCCACACCATGCCATGAGGAAAGAATTTCTTCCTCACATGTAATCTAAATCTCTCCTCTTTTAGTTTAAAACCGTTCCCCCCAGGTTTTATCAGTTTCCATGCAAACATTTGCTCTTACTCCTTTTAGTGAACCCTGTTTAGATACTGGAAGGCCTCCCTTGAGCCTTCACTATGCCAGGCTGAAGAACCCAACTTACTCAGCCTGCCGTCACAGCAGAGGAGCTCCAGCCCTTGAATTGTCTTTATGGCCTCTTTTGGACTCACCCTAGTAGGTGCAAGTTTTCTTGTGCCAAGACCCCAGAGCTGAGTGGAATACTCCAGGTGGAATCCATGAGAGCAGACTAGAGGAGGAGAATCATCTCCCTAGACCTCCTGAGTCTGCAGCTTTTTAGATGCAGCCCAGGATGCAAGTTTAATGGACTACATTGTCTTTGGATTACTTCCAATTAATTTTTCTTAAAAAAATACTGCTTTCTTAGTAATAGACTATCCAGTCTTATCTGACAATGACACTTCTTTTTCTAGTGGTTTGAGTGATTAATCATCTTGTCTGAAATAATTTATTTACCTTTTTCCAGTTCTTAAAAATAAAAAATTGATTGCACATTTTTCATATCAATAACAAAGTACAAGTGAGCCTTTAATCAGGCTGTCCAACTGTTAGACTAGAAAATGTTTTTCTCATAAATTAGTATTTTACAACTTTAAGGAAAATGCTCCATATCTTTGCAAGCTAATTCAGTTAATTGTTCACCTAGCTCACTCGAGATTTTATTTCCATCACAAAAATATTTGTGACAAAATATCGCTGCCAACATAGTACTTCAGAAGATAAGGTGATCATCAACTTAAACTTACCCATATAAACTCCAGAGATTATAAAAGGAAAATCTTGTTTGTTAGATTGTTCTAACAGGGACTTAGGGATTATGAATTTTCCTTAATGCAGTTTTGCTGTATTGGTTTTTCATTGCTGACATGCCAATTCCGTAATTCATCATATGGATAGTATAATTTCATTAAATAAGCTTAGTGTTTCTAAAATTTACAGCACTATCTTAATAAACATAACTGTTTGCAAGATCAGAGCTTAAGTATCAGCAATTACTAGATGCTGATGATATGTGAACATACTGTATCAAATTACAGAATTTTATTGCAAGCTGGTACAAATGTTTATTACAGCCAAATATGCTCGGGTATAGAAAAGGCTTGTGAGGGCTATTTCTGTCCTTTTGCATGTGACAACTCAAAATTCTAGAGCTTAATCAAATTCAACAGAGAAATTAGACGAGTTTAATTAGAAGATAAGATACTTGAATTGACTTATAATTCCTTAACAAGTCACCCAATTTAGCATTTTAAGAGATAGTTTACTCTATGTCCACAGAAAAATCATGGCTCCTGAGGAAATGGTGGAATTAAATAGTACCTTTGTTCTCTTGTATCTTTGTGGTGAACCTGAGTATTCTCCAGATCACTCTCTTTTTAGGCAATGCATGGGCCTGCAATATATTTATCAGTGTCTAAAAAGAGCCAATAATCTTGCTCCAGAGCTGCAGGACCTCCATGTGTTTTTCTCACTAAATTTTGATACTTAAATAAATTCTGTAGGTTGCTTACTTAGAGATTTGCATATGGCAAATTTATGATGTATCTGCTACAGAACTAAAAGAATAAATTAGTGACACTGCATGCACCTTGCTTTTGTAACTACATGGCTGTGTGCCTTGATTGAGTAAAGCTGGTGGATGCCACTCTGGTTGTGGAATGACTTTCTTTCTGTGTAGAGTGACAGAGATCTTAGCGAGTTTTGTTCCCTTTACAGTTCCGTGTGGGGCTCAGAGACAGACATTGTCACACATTTGTGGAGACAGACATTGCCAATAGGTTCCTTCACAGCTGTGCATTTGTGACACTTGATATTGCCTGTTATTTCCTTCTAACTTGCGTTTTTAAGTCACCAAATTACTTGAGATATATACATACATATGTGCATATATCACTTGCGATGCTACAGCATAGCACTGTAGCACAACTCAAGTACTCTGTCTGGGTAGATTTACTGGCCTGATACATCCAGGAGCTCGAGTCTGGTGGTCTCATAAGACTTTTTGTCTGTATGCTTTATGGCCACACCTAAAGGGGTGAAGAGACTGTAGGTGTTATACATTCCCGAAGTTAAAATTTCATCAATTTCATGTATTTCTTTCTATAGCAAGTAGAATAAGAGTCGAAGCAAGTTTAATCTTGGCCAAGGGATGTTTTTTTATTACCAGCATTCTCAATGTGTGCATGGTCAGCATGTAAATTATGAGCGGAAGACTTAAATGGCTGGTTGCTGTTATACAATCATCTAATAGAATATTTTATATAAAGGACTATAGAGATCACAGTGCTAGCACTCAGCTTGTTATGCATATAATTGTATAGCATAAAAAGGTATGTATTAACGAGCTCAATGGTTTTGTCCTGCATTTAACACTTATCATATAAGGTTACCTACTTTTTTGTGCGTCAGGTCTTTGTGAGGATGTAAAGAGCACAGTTCCATCTCTCAAACACTGTTAAGGCCAGAGAAGGACTTTGCCATGAGATAAGCATAGAAGGGAGTGACAGGATGGTGCTACATCCAGGCCTGGTGGAAACAAGATCTGGTTAGTACCTCCTGGGTAATTCATCTGGACAAAAATTCCCACTTTGGCAAACTGTGTAAAGAAGCAGCTGCTCACATACAGACATACCACTGGTCAAAAACCACCCCAACTTATGGGACAGATGCCCTCTATGACCACCAATGACAACCAAAGCCCCCCTCTCCCTTGCCCCCTCCCCCAAATATGCTTCTATGGATACCTGGGAATTGGACTGTTAGATAAACCACCACACCTGGAATTTGAGATAAGATAGAGGTGCTACTATTATCCAGGTGTTATCCCAGATTAAGAGGGAGATTAACAAATCCTGGGGAGGAGAATGAATCACTGATAACAGACACAAAAGAATGCAGAATTTATACACCACAAGGAAAGCCAGCTCAGCAAATGTGCTGAAATCAGCTCAAACCGGGTAAAATGTAATTCTGTCAAGGTGAGATCATGACCACTGACTCACAACCACTGACTCAACAAACCCACCAACTGAAAAGAGGAAGACTGAGTATGTGCTCTAAGTACCATAAGAAGAGAGGGAATTATTTAACCCTTAGAATAAGGGAACTGTGGAGACAAAGAGCATTAATTCCTTTGTTCACTAAGAGGTATAAATAGTAACTGCTTTGAAATACACATTACTGGCATCTTTGGCAAAGAAGGGCTGGACACAAAAATTAGTTTTGAATTATATGACTTGTAAAAAACACTGCATGTCTTGAAAAGGGATGGAAAAACCTTGCTAGATTATATTGTAACATTGATTTTGGTCAGAAAAGTTTTCCTTCTGAATTTGCATATATGGGAAGAAATGCATCCATAACATATCAAATGTTATCAGCTTGTATAGCAGATTTGGAGCCAGGGTGTCCTGAAGGAATGACTGGCTGTATAGGTAACATATGCAGATTTCCTCTAACCTACTACTTTGGTTCAATACTGCACAGAACTGAATTACTGATAATAACAGCTTAACATGCCTTTTTAGTGATTTATTTTACCATGCTTCTTCCAAAGTCCAAACTGATAGAATAGACAAGGGGAAATAAATGGAGAGCCACAAACAGGCTGTGGAAAATACCTACATATATAAAGTAGACTGAGTAAAGAGAACTAGGAGATCCTCTCAAACTGGGAAACTGAAGGAATAGAAGAAGGAATTAGGCAGGGGAAGACAAGAAACATAAAAAAATTGAAACCTGATGTTTTAAATGTGATGTTTTCCCCTCTCCCCAACCTCCCCACCCATTTTTGCTCACACACACATTTTCACTACTAAATTTTGCTGTTTTGTTGCAATTCATGTCATGTGTAACTTGCCAGGGCAGCTGGCTGAATAATGCTGGAGCAAACAGATATCTCTGTGTTTCATGCAGTGGATTTTCACACACCAACCTGGTACAGCCATGTTATCAGAGTTCATCATAGAGGAAGGTGTCTTTTAAATGTTGGCTTTCTAGAGACCTCCTGGTTGTACAGATTTGGTCTCTTGCATCTCTTCAACTGCACAGGGGAGACAAAATATAATGAAAGGCTCGAGGATTGAGATGAGGACAGGGTAGGTAATGGGGAGTGCTGTCAGTCTATCACATATTGTCTTTGCTGCTGCTTCCTCCTCAGAGATAGGACTCCTCAACCCTTCCCCTGCTCCAGCATGGGGTCCCACCCATGCAGTGCAGCCCTACATGAACTTTTCCAATATGTGTTTTTTCCATGGACTGCAGTGCTTAATGAACTGCGCGAGTGTGGATCCCTCCCATGGGATGCAGTCCTTCAGGAACAGACTGTTCCAGCATGCATCTCCTGTGAGGTCACAAGTCCTGGCATTAAACCTGCCCCAGTGCAAGCTCCTCTCCACAGCTTCACAGATCCTGAGAGAAGTCTGCTTCACCATGAGCTGCCTGCAGGCTCAAAACCTCCTTCAGACATCCAGCATGGGGTCCTCTGTGTGTTGCAGATGGATCTCTGCTCCACTGTGCACCACCGTAGGCTGTAAGGGCACAGCTACTTAGCCATGGTCTTCAACACAGTCTACAGGGAAACCTCTGGTCTAGCACCTGGAGCACCTCCTGCCCCTTCTTCACTGCTCTTGGTGTTTGTAGGGCATTAACTCTCACATGTTCTCACTTCTGTGTTCCCTGGGTGCAAATACTCCTGTGCAATAACCATTTTCCTTCTGGAATATGTTATTCCAGAGGTGCTGCCACTGTGGCCAATGGCCTCAGCCTTGGCTAGTTTTGGGTCTGTCTTGGTGCCAACAGGGACTGGCTGTGTCAGACATGGGGGAAGTTTCTAGAAGCTTCTCACAGAAGCCACCGCTGTAGCTGCACTGCTTCCAAAACCTTGTCATGCAAACCCAGAACAGTAAGGTTTTGTCATGCAGTGGGTTTTTGAAGGAAATGCCCTTTGGGGAGCTTGTGATTGGCTACAATTTCTACATCTGTATGGCTGGTGTGACAGCTGCCCCTCTCATGGCGAGCTAGCAGCAGCTCAGAGTTGAGCAGAAGAGGCTGTGTCACTCGGGCAGAGCAGTGGCAGAGCAGCTGGACAGCACATGACTGCACGTGAGGGTCACACCATGGCACAGAGCTGCCTGACACCAGCTCTCAGCCATGTGAGGTTCCTACTCAAGTGTGAAGTGTGCACTGTGGTTCCGGCAGGCTCCTTATTAGGAATGCAATGGCATCAACATTCAGTACTAGCTCTCAACAACTGCAGCTGGCAGCTGAGTTTTCTTATTGTGTCACAGGACAGAATGGGGCACTTCCAGAGCTTTTAGAAGCACTGATTTATACATGTGATACCTTGAAGGAGAAAACAAAAAACTGATTGCCTTATTACTGTGAACTTGCAATCTTGTTGGGGGATTTTCGTTGGTTGGTTTGTTGGTTTTTTGGTTTGGGGTGGCAATTTTTGGGGGGGGGTTGTTTGTTTTTTGTTTGTTTTTGGTTTTTTGTTTGTTTGTTTGTTTTTGTTTTTTGTTTGCTTTTTGTTTGTTTTGTTGCTTGGTTTTTTGTTTGGTTTTTTGGTTTTTGTTTGTTTTGGTGGGTTTGTTTGTTTTTGGGTTTGATTTTTTTTTGTGAAATCAGGTCAAGATTTTAGGGCAGAACACCATTGTTTCAAAACTGAAAATGGATATATATATATATATATATATATATATATATATATATATATATATGAATGAAATTAGTACAGAGATTGCCAAACTCTTTAAAAGTGTTTTGTTTCAAGACCAAATGGAAATGGCTCATTATGAATCCCCTCAAGGGCATTTCACATTCACAGTGGATAGGGAATTGGAAAAAGAATTGTGCCACAGTTTTATAGTGTTGGGAAATGGCCATTTCTGGCTGCACAGACATAAGGTATAAGTGAGCAATCCAGGCTCCATAGACAAGAGTTAGGCCTCTGCTCAAGGCTGTTCTCAAAACAATTGTGGGAAAGGGAGACATGAGAGCTGTAAACAAGGTGCAGGTGTCTAGAGATTAGCTTGGCAGAAGAAACTGTTGATATTGTTGCCTTCTGATACCAGTTTGTGTGTTAATTAGATTAGAGAAAGATCCCGTGTGAAACTTCTGTAAGTGAATAATATTTTGAGCACGTAAGGTAGTATAAGTATGTGCACTGTCTGACAATAAAAGAGCTTGATTTATGAATCACATTGGATCGTCGTCTTGCTCCTCTCGCCGACAAATGGTGACCCCGACGTGCGCGACAGAGACGGAGTCGACGTGCGGGACCGGACCGGCGGGATCGGGAAAGCACCGGTAGCAGCAACCGGGGAGCGAAGATCTATACCCTCTGCGCGGCGAAGGGGGGATCCGATCGCTTGGACCTCGGAGAGGGGTCCGCCGCCCGAGAACGGCTATACTCGGAAAGGCTGCGTGGCGATCGCGATCGGCGCATAGACGCGGCGCGGAAAGACGCGGAGGGGCCGGCGCGGAGGGACGCGGAGGCCACTGCGATCAGCCTGGAGAGGTTAACCAGCTGGACGGAAATGGATTCGCAGGTAGCCGTAGATTTGTTAACACGCTTTTTGGAAAAGCGGGGAGTTAGCAAAGACACCTTAAAACAGGTGACAGGATTAGTTACGTTAGGAGTAGAAAAGGGTTGCTTCAGGGACCCTAATACGATCTTTGACCTGCCTGAATGGCGGAAATATGGTGATCAGTTGTTTGAGGGAATTCTAGACAGCAACAAGATAGGCGCGACACTCGGGAAGCCCTGGAGGGAGGTAACGACCTGTTTGCAAAGATACCAGGCAGAGAAAAAAGTTGCAGCCGTAACCACGGCAAAACTAGAAGGAATCACGGAAGGGAGCGGGGGGACTCCGGGAGGTGAGCGCCCTATCCCGGGAATGCTCGGCATTGGTAACGAAACGCCCAGCCTGCCGGCAGTAGGGGAGTGTGTGGTGCTGGAGGTGCACGGCTTGCCGCCCGAGCACGGCGTTGCCCCGGAGGCGGCCGCTGTTTGCGCGGAGCAATCTGCCGCCCCGGCGCCCGCGCCGCCGGAGCCGGAGGAGGGGTGTCCGCCCCTCCCCTGTGCACCGGCCGAACCACAGGAGGAAGATCAGCCGGCTTTGCCCCCCACCCCTGGGCGATTCTATGCCTTCTCGCCCGGTGCGAGGAAGCAGTGTCCCTTCTCGGCAGGAGCAGCCGCCGCTCGCGCCCCCCCCCTCGCTGGGTGGAGGTGGAGGCGGGGGCGCTGCTCCGTTTCGCGCGGGGGAAGGGAGACGCAGAATTAGCTGGGCGAAGGTAGAACAGAAAGCTTTGGAAGAGGGCGATGAAAACCTAGCTCAGGACGTTAGAACTTTAAGCCGAGGAGAAGCGGCGTTTCCAGTGCTCTTTGAGTCCCTGCAGGATGATAGGGTATCCGCAGCTATCACAGCTGGGGTGCCGCAGTGGATGCAAGGGGCACTGTTACGCCAGTGTGTTTTAGAAAATTGTAATCAGCAGACGCTGCCCGCAGACACCTCCATTCAGGTCATGTTAGAAAAGATGAGCCGAGTGCCGGTGGGAATGCAGACATTTATAGCAGAAATAGTCACCGCCATGGGAGACAAAAGAGGTGAAATGATAGCCCCTGCCAGACGCAGGCCCTTAGCGCAGAGGCGGGAGGGTCGCGCCTAGGCAGAGAGCCCACTGGGGAAGAGGACGGAAGGGATGGAGATAGATGAAGGACAGCTGACAGTCCAGGACCTCTTCTAACTTATACTCTCTGTGAGAGAATTGAACTGTGATAATTCCGTTATGCGGAATCTCCTAAAATGGACTTGAGACTGTAGATTAACCCTGAGAGCGAGAGTGGCCTTTCAAATACCCGGCTGAGAGACAATTAAAAAGGGCGCTGTGAGACATGTTCAGTGATAACCGGACAGCCGCCCCCGAGACTGTGAAAACAGCTTTGCAATCGGACTCGCTTCTACAATCCGTCAGGGAAAAAGGGACAGAAAAGTGATGAAAGTGATGTACTGGAAAAATTTCTACATGTTTAAAAGGTTAGAGAGCTCGACCCGCGAGCCTCCAACGGCGCCCCCCCCCATGCCACATCCCCCAGAATTGGGGGGAGATGGCCAGAAGGAGCAAATTGCTGCCTGGGAACAGTGGCTGGACATCAGAGAACAGAGCCTCCAGCTCCTGACCATCATGGCTGACTGAATCCTTCTCGCTTATCTGTTTATTCATCTCTATCTGAATCCGAGGAAGTTACTGCTCCTCAAACTCGTTGAGAACTTTCAGGACCTCTCCTTTTTTCTTCTTTAGCTGCAGATGCATCTCCTAGAACACCGCTTCCAGAGTTCCAGGGAAAGGTGTCTGCCCGCCCCCCCCTCCCCCCCCGCAGCAGTTTCGGATTTCTCCCCGCGGCCGCTGCAGTAAGCAGCGGCTCCTGCCCGGCGGTCCCTGCCCGGCGGTCCCTGCCCGGCGGTCCCTGCCCGGCGGTCCCTGCCCGGCGGTCCCTGCCCGGCGGTCCCTGCCCGGCGGTCCCTGCCCGGCGGTCCCTGCCCTCGGCTCCTGCCCTCGGCTCCTGCCCTCGGCTCCTGCCCTCGGCTCCGGCGGCATCTCAGTGCGCCGGGGGTGGGAGGCTGTGGAGCCGGCAGCGGTGGTGACACGGCGCGGCAACAGCCACGGTTTTTCTGTGCGCCGGGCGGGCAGCGAGGAACCTCTTTTCCCAGCATCGACTGAGTAACAACAGTTTTCCCTAGCCACAGGGACCGCGCGCAGCTCGCTTGCTGGCACCGGAAAACGGGAAGGAGAGCGCGGCCGCCCGCCGTGCTCCAACAGTACCGGCCCAGCACTCCCTGCGCCTGCGCCCTCGACCGCTGGTGCTCCTGAGTCAACCCCTGGGTGCACTTTTAATAGGTCGTTTTTCTGCAAGTATCAAAGACTGTTCATATTGTCTCGTATACTTGCTGCTGATTTTACTGGTGGAATTTGTGTTAACAAGAAGAAATCTGGGAAATCTAGGTTGCTACAAGACTTGCACTTAGTCAGTGCAAAAAGAAAAAGGGGGAGAAAGGGAGGACGGAGAGAGTGAGAGTGCTGGAGTGACTGTTTACAAGCATCCAGCCCACAACAACAATTCAGCAAAAACAAAGGATTGAAAACGTGGCAGAACTGATCCAGAGGGGACGCAGCAGAATTGTACACCTAACAGGCCGGTGCCAAAGCGCAGCCGAGGCCGAGCAGAATAAGGAAGTTTGGGCGAAATGTAAACTGATTAATAAGCTAGAAGAAACATTTGAATAAATAACATGTGCAAACTTGTAGACTACATATTAAGAAATGTTTAAGTTAGATTTTCCTTGAAAGACTCTTGAAAGTTAAAGTTAAGTAGTGTATCTTTTATCAAAAAAAAAAAAAAAAAAGTAAAAGTAAGACAAGAAGATTGCTTGTTGGAGCAAAACTGAGCAGTTTGTTTCTTATAGTGATAGTATTAGAATAAGATTTCAAATATTTCTGTCTTGATTTTTTTTCATTCTGCAAAATCCTGCATGTTTTAGAGTGGTAAGCCTTAGTAGCAGAATTTGTCAGGAAATGTATACCTTTGTATTGTTTGTTAATTAATGATGGGAATTATCTTGCTAGATAGAAATTAATAACTGGAATTGTAATCTGTTCTTACTGTTTTTCCTGTTTTACTTTGTTTCAATGAGTGTTTGAGTTTTATACCTACAGCTGAACTTGGAAGTACAGTGATCCTGGAGAAGATAGAGCAAAGAAAAGATGGATCTGTGTGCTTGCAGCTTGCAACACTGTTTTCAAACATATCCCAAGCGATCACCCCTGATGTATTAATACTTATAAATATGTTGTTAAAGTTTAAATGCTATTAGGTTTATTAAGTTCTGTTACAGTTAAGTATTACAACTAGGTTCTATAAGAGTTAACTAAAACTATGCATAGCCATGTGTGTTATAGCAAGGATTAGGTTCTGTTAAGATTACGTACGTAAACTCATGCATATGCAATCTTTTAATTATCATGTTCATGGTACCATGGTCTTTTTAGTCAAAAGTGTTTGGCAAAGTCTGTTATTTTACAGTCTGCGCAACCTGTGTTATGTTTATGTAACTGTCTCTATTATTTGCTCAGATCTAAGTAACCTTCTTAGTTGTCGTTTCTAACAGTTTTCTCATAAGATCTGTGTTAGGGAAATCCCTCCAGTTGGAGTCCTGGCCCTGGCCAAGCCTTGACTCTCCCTGGTCGGACATCTACCAATGGACCCAGGTGTTTCTGCATCCAAATCGTATTTAAGTCGGGTTTGACTTAATAATTGGAATTTATATCAGCTGGATCCTTTTTGGGGTGGACTTGGAGACCCTATCCGGAAGGGCTTTCCATGTCTTCACTGAAACAAGGCAGCTGTTGCAGACCCTGGATGTTAGCATAGTATTCTAGACTTCAGTAAGGTATTACCCTGATTAACAGCCTTCAGAGACAAAGCAATTGAAGCTAATTTGCTGAACTATTGGGTAATGAAAAAATCACAAGATTCACCTTAGAATGTTTAGCACATAGTATTAGAAGTATTCTTATGTCTAGTTATGTGTGTTTCTTACTGCGCTACTTATGACAAATGGCTGGTAATGCCATAAACAAACTCATACTGATTAAAACAGAAAGGGGAATTGTAAGGTTGCAAGTATGTGTGTTAAATCACGAAAAAGATACAGATAATGGTACACTTAAAGTATGCCTTTAAGAGACTGGTTAACAAGCTTAAGTTTTAAAGACTGATTAGTGAACTTTGTAAAAATGGAATTGGTAGTTTTAGTAATTATTATAATCATAAGTGTATTATTGCCATGTGTAGTTAAGTATTTGATGAATACAGTAGAAAAAAAAAAGGTGTAAACCAGGCCTGGATTGCTCAAAGAAAAGAAGGGGGATATGTTGGGAAATGGCCATCTCTAAGTGAGCAATCCAGGCCCCTCAGATGAAAGCAAGGCCGGAGAAGCTCATGGTACCTTTCACCAAAATGCGAAGGGACTTTTTCGCCAGTTTAAGATAACAATGCAGGAAGCAAAAGGCATTGTAAGAGCCTGCCCCGGCTGTAGCCGCCATGGCCCAGGGCTGGGCTTGGTGTGGGTCCCCGGGGCTTGGGCCCGTGTGAACTCTAGCCTTTCAGTGTATGGAGACACTCGTGTATGGTGCAATTATACCTCCCCCAATATTTCCCATTCTACTAATCAACCCTTGAAATTACCTAGTGGCATGTTTTTCATTTGTGGAGATCGAGCCTGGCCAGGTATCCCCTCCAAAATAAAAGGGGGACCCTGTTCTCTTGGAAGGTTGACATTGCTGACCCCCAACACCTTGATGATTCTTAATAAGCTTCGACAGCACCATCTCAGGCGCTTGAAACGCTTTGTACACGGCTTTGCTGCTGATTGCAAATCTAATGTCGAGTTTTGGTCGCCTGCTGCTATTATTGCAGCCTCCTTCCTTGCTCCAGGAGTGGCCTCGGCTGGGGCCTTGGCCCAATTGAACAAACTAGGTTGTTGGCTCTCCAAACAAACAAACGCTACATCTAAAGCAATTTCAGATTTGTTGCTTGATGTGGATTCGGTGAGACACGCCACGTTGCAAAATAGAGCTGCAATAGACTTTTTGTTGTTGGCACAAGGACATGGGTGTGAAGAATTTGAGGGAATGTGTTGCATGAATCTCTCTGATCATTCTAATTCAATACATGCACAATTAAAAACTTTGACTCAGCTCACCCAGCAATTGTAAGTGAGCAATGACTTAGGAATAGCTAAATGGTTGTCCTCATTGGGCATCACAGGTTGGATCCAAACATTGTTATTCGAAGGCCTTCGATTGTGTGTTGTTGTTATTGTGTTTATAGTAATTGTTGGAGTTGTGTATAGCTGTTTAATGAGACAAGTAACCAAAGTGACCCACAATGTTTTGCTCACAAAAGAGGAACAAGGAGGAATTGTTGAAAAATGGCTCCATGACCAGGGCCATGGGTCGCTAGAGGGCATGTGCAAAGAAGACCCAGTTTAACTGGGAAAAGACTGAAGTAGATAATAAGAGTAACATTGCCTTTAAGAAATTGATTGACTGATATAAGTTTTAAAATAGATGATAAATGAAGTTTATTAAGATAAGATTGATAGTTTTAATAGTTATTACAATCATAAGAGTAAAAGTGCCATAAGTTCAGTTAAGTTTAAGTGTTGCTAAATTTAAGTGATGTTAGGTTAAAGTTTATTGATTTTAAATTCTGTTAAGCTCTCTTAAGGTTAGGTTCTGTTAAATCTAAGTTCTGCTAAATATAAGTGTTAAGTTCAAGTGAAGTTAACTTTAAGTGATTATAGGTAAGTTTTAAAGACTGTTAAGGTTAAGTGCTGTTAAGTTTCATTTCTGTTAAGTTTAAGTGTCAATAAGTTTATAGTGTTAAGTATTTGATAAGTAATAGAAAAAGTGTAAATATGGTCTGGATTGCTCAAAGAAAAGAAGGGGGATATGTTGGGAAATGGCCATTTCTGGCTGCACAGACATAAGGTATAAGTGAGCAATCCAGGCTCCATAGACAAGAGTTAGGCCTCTGCTCAAGGCTGTTCTCAAAACAATTGTGGGAAAGGGAGACATGAGAGCTGTAAACAAGGTGCAGGTGTCTAGAGATTAGCTTGGCAGAAGAAACTGTTGATGTTACTGCCTTCTGATACCAGTTTGTGTGTTAATTAGATTAGAGAAAGATCCCGTGTGAAACTTCTGTAAGTGAATAATATTTTGAGCACGTAAGGTAGTATAAGTATGTGCACTGTCTGACAATAAAAGAGCTTGATTTATGAATCACATTGGATCGTCGTCTTGCTCCTCTCGCCGACATTATAGAGACACCTTCAAATTAATAGTGTCTAGCACATGATGATCAAGATTATTTGAAGGCACATTTTCAGTATTTTATATACCGTGATGATAAGATCAATTGCTATTGTTAGCTACAACACTGTACAACCCAGTTCTGTGTCTATTTTTTCAATCCCCTAGGAGTTTAGCTTGTATTAACTTGTGAAAAAATACATTCTTATTATGTTGTTCTGCTACATTTATATAAAGTTATTTTCACATTTGCAAAATTTTCACAGTTCTTATTTCTTTTGTTTTTTAACTATTTTTGTCATGAGAACGACTCTTCTTGCCTCTCAGATGCTCGCTTCTAAGGATTGGATCTCACAAATATTCATTGTATCTGAGCTCTCAAGCAGAGAGATACTTACTCCCAGGAATAGTCCAATTAAGTCAAAGTGCATCTTGGATCATATCCAGGACCCATTAAATCAGTTGAAGTGTTTCCATTTACTTCAAAGGATGCTGGATCCAAGCCATCACATCTGCAGCTCTCCTAAAGTACCATAGCTTATCTCAAATACACCTACTTAAATTCAATTAAGAGCAGAATAAAATCTCCCAAAGAAAATGTGATGACACTCTGGGCCACAGAAAATATTTAAATGCTATATTATAAAGTGTAATAGAAAAAAAAAATCCAAATAACCAGATACTGTAACAAACATGATGACAGAGACAGAGAGATTTCTTGATTTCAATCAGTTCTTGACTGAAATCCAGAGCTGGTTGAAATTTGCCAGAATTGCTGTCACTCAAATCTTACTCATTTGATCTGTTGATTCATTCAACTTTCATTTACATATGTACTGAAATATGGATGAATTATCTTTAAAGTTTCAAAAGAATTCACCTGAATTGATAGTAAGAAAGGGTAATTACTCGTGCAGTCTTAAATTCAATGTAATAGGTATGATCTGAGTTGAATGATTCATAAATTCTTGTTGTTGTACACAGGAAATAATTTAATAAATTTTCCTAGGATTTTTCCTAGGATTTTTTTAGTGTTATAACTGAATTATCCCATGTTAATGGAAAAGAAATGTGGATGAAAGCTTTTTCTGGAGGTGCATAGTTCTTCAGAGCTTTCACAATAAGATTGGTGTCAATATCTTTAAGCTCCGCTTTTAGTAATCTGTGACCTACTAAAGGTGATTTCTGTATCAAGAAGATATTAAAAATTAATTAATCATTGTAGATTGCTAGACCACCTCCTGACTATTGGGTCAGTCAGCCAGAAATATAGAACATTTTTAAAAAATAATTTCTCTGAAAAAAAACAAGCAAAATAGCTTTAATTCTTCTATCCCTACATAATTTAGGGTTCAGCCTGCACCATTTGACTACTTTACTCCCATTACAGCCAGAGAGGACTGTTTTTCTGAATCAATTTACTTCTGGAAATTAACTCTCAGGGAAGAGTTAGTCCAGTATGGTTATAAAGGGATATCTGAAGGAACCACCTCCACAAGGTACAATATATATTTAATTGGCTGCAATAAAATTAATGAGGCCATGGAACTAAATTACTAGAACATACAGTCATGCATTTCAGGACAGATAAATAACTTCTCTGACATACACTTGAATCTAACTACTTCATTTAATCTATTTATTTCAGAGATTAATGGGATCTCTTTGAAAAAGAACTGATATGATGCTGTCAGCAGTACCACAAAATCATTCTAATTATAAGAACCCACACTGTAAGCTCCACAAATTGATCACCCAAACATTTACCAGTGAAGTCTTATAGTTCAAAAAGAATGGAAGAAAAGAGAAAATGTCAGTTGTTTTCAAATTTGCAGTCTGCAGTTCTTGATTAGAACACATCTGCACATGAGGTATTGGTGAGGGCTGATGAACATATATTTGATTTTAATATTATTCCTGCAGTTACGCTGCATTTAGTGAGTATCACATATTTCCAGTAACTTGTACTGTGACATTCAGACTCTATTTCTGTTTTCTCAGGGATTATTTGTAACTTTTATATGTCATTATTAGAACTATTTCCAGAAAAAAAATTTCTATAAATGGATCTTCATTTGCAAACTTCTCAATAAAGTTTCTTCTAGGTACTTGTTATTCCACAGTCAAGTCACTGGTTCAGCTGGGCTGGATGCGTAGCTTACAAAGAAATAGTGATGTAATTATTAAAATCAGGTTATTTTAATGTAGGATCTAGATGTCTTGGGTAGCCCAGTATAATTTGAACAGCATATCCTGTAAAAAATTGAGGATGCACGCCCAGAAAACTGAAATGCAAGTCACTTTTCCAGGCAGGCTAATTTCTAGAAAAAAAAAAAAAAAAAAAAAAAAAAAAAAAAAAAAATATATATATATATATATATATATATATATATATATATATATATATAAAATTGTGGCCTGCAGCGTATAGTATGAATTTATTTTGAAAGTTAGAGCAAAGGAGTTCAAAAAGCTACTTATAAATATGAGAATGATAAAGGAAAGAGGTGAGGTCCCTTCCTGGACTGTGTCCAGTTCTGATATACCTGATGCCCACAAAGTCTAGAAATTCTTTTTAACATGACATTCAAATTTTACGAGGTTTCACCTGACTTAACATAGTTCTTAATTTAGTTTTATATAGTCAATGCCTCTAAGAAAATACACACCACCAATATGAGGAAAACTTTCTTTAATATATAATGTCTCTACTCTTAAACCTAAAGAAAAAATTGTGCAACAATAACAGAAGTGGCATTTTCTTTTGACAAAGTTTAACAATAAAATGATGCTCAGAATGTTAGGCTTATGGAATATCTTGGCCAGAATGCTTACAGTTTTACAATTTACAAATGGGTGAAACAGACTTCTACTATAGCTTATCTGTCTGGCTGTCTGTAATATGCTCTTATTCCTGTTAGAGGCAGTAATGGGAAAGTATTAAGATAGAAAAAAATTAAGTGATTTATAATAAGAGTATCTTTATTATTATACATCCTGCAGTACCCTCATAAAAATCCCAAGCAACAAATCATGATATTTTATTTAATTATGTTAGGTATCCTATTCTGAGATGACAATATAGCAGTAAATCTAGAAGGATAAGCTCAGATTTTAATTGGTAAACTATGGAAATGGTTAGTGCTCTAAACAATATGAATATATGCAGACCGAAAAGTGTGTTCTGAATGAGAATGAAAGGCAACTTATTTGACAGCAAATGTTACTTTGTTAATAGCAAATGGAGAATATGTGTATAATAGACTTAATTCAAATAGTCTAAATAAAACTCAGTATTCACATTCTAGGTCAAAGATCACAACTTCCATTCATTTTCCCCTTTTCTGTGTTGGAGTGGCTTAATTTCCAGCCTTAGGTAAAGGTATTTTTCACTAGCACAGCAGAAAGTCACCAAAAGAATGCTCTCCTGCCTCCATGATGGTCAATCTCCTACATCATCAGAGACTGTCTAACAAAGTTTCTTTTATTTTACTTATAAGTAGATATGGTGAAGAAAACAGAAGAGACTTGTGCTTTCTCCATTCCAGCTGTGAGCTGTCAGCTGAAATGTTTTAGATTTTACTTCCAGTCACATAAATCTTTAAAAGCTTTTTTTTGCATCCTGTTTTTTCTAGTCTGCTTCTTTGCTTTATCCGTGATCCTCACTTATCCACTGGTAAACAGAATACAATTTTAAAAAATATTACCTTGCAGGGATACAATAATTTTCAAATATAACTTGCTTGTTGGAAGTGTTAGTGCTTTTTCATGCCCACAGTAGAAGTGTTTCCTGATGCTCACATGTTCTACACACCTATTTTGTGTTCAGCCCATATTGCTGTATATTCACCCTCGAGCATGGGGGTAGCCAGCAAAACCCATGTAAAGGACTAATATGCAGCAACATAATAGCATGGAAATAGTAATATACCTAGAAAAAGTATCAGTGGACATCTGCACACCCTCCTATGGAACACCTGATCTGCAAAAAACCATGCAATTTCATCAGAATCCAAAATATTCCTACCTATTGTCTTTATTGTCTTTATTCTTCTACAGAAGTCCATTTCTTAGACCCACATGTGTACATAAACTCAGAAGAGCTAAGATTTTTTAATTTTAAGATTTTTAATTTTAAGATTCTAAAAGAGAATTTTGGAGCTCATCTGGTCCAACTTGCTTGAGTTGAGCAGGGGCATTGGACCAAATGAACCTAGAGTTGCTCACCTGGGATGGTTTTCTGGGATTACCAGATGGGTTTTGAAGATCTCCAAGAAGGAAGACTCCATTGTGTCTCTGGACAGTGCTCAGGCACCCTCCCAGTAAAAATGGATTTCTCAGTTGTGCTACAGAATTTCTTGTCTTTCAGCTTGTGCCCATTGCCCTTGTCTTGTCACAGGGCACCATGGGTAGAGCCTGGCTCCATCCTCTTTGTATCCTCTCTTGTGTATAAACACATTGATAAGAGTTCCCCAAGCCCTGTCTACTCCAGGCTTTCCTCATAAGACAGAGGCTCATAGAAGGTTGTCAGGTTGGTCAAGCAATGCTTCCCCTTGGTGAATCCATGCTGACTACTCCTAATCACCTTCTCTTCCTTCATGGACATGGAGCATATCATACATTCAAGCAGGGTTTCTAACATTTCTGCCTGGATACCTGCTCTTTGGGAGAGCTTGGACATCATTATCCTTGAATATTGATCAGATTTCCTGGACTTCTGTTCCCTTGAGGGTATGACCCTGTTGCATTCTTCCAAGGACATTTTCTTAAGAGGTCAGATTCTGCTCTGCTTCAGTTCAAGGGTGTGATCTTACTTTTTGTAGTGTTCCTTCTCTTGTCTCTTGGTTGTGAACCCCACCTTGTCATGGTACCTGCAGCTGAGGCTGCCTTCAACCTTCACATTCCCAATGAGACCCTCCCTGGTTATGGATATGCAATCCAGCACTGCACTTGTTGTGGTTGGTTTCTTTATGGATGGGTCAGGAATTTGACATTGATGTCCTCCATGAACCTGGATTGCTTGTATTGCTGCTTGTATTCTCTCTCTTGTACACAGAACAGTTGAAGTCCCTCGGGGCCTGTGGACCCACACCTGGGTGAGGCCTCATCCACGCATTCTTCCCAGTCATTTTGTTCAGCCTAACAGTGCAAATGAAAGAGAATTCAAAGCTAAAAAGCTATTGTAAGATGTCTTTCCAGATCAGATAGCTTGAAATTTATCAGACTTACTCTGTGGGATGTCCAGCAGGGCCTGTTTTCCATTCTTGTCTAGTTAACTAATGAGAATTAGTGTAGTGACTGTACATTTTAGAGATCTTTGTATTCAGAGATTGATAGCATTGTGAATAAAAACTAATCTTCCAAGAGCCATATCACGTCAGTGGTGATGCTTGTCTCTGGATGCTGATGGAGTATTTGCTTGTAAGAATTAGATGTAAATAGAACTTCTTTGTAAAGAAGGAAGACTGATCTATTTGCTGGTGCTGCATGGCTGCAGGTCCATTGTAGCTTCTGAATTTCTCAGTCATTCAACTTCTGATTGACTTACATTGGTGATGAAATGTCTGAATGGGCTTGTTCTGCTCTTCTATCACAGGAATTTTTTTCTGAGGTCATGTCTTCTTTATCAGAATCAACACTATGGTTCAGAACTCATTGTGTTGATCAGTCTGACTTAAAGAGTAAACGCTGTGTAACCAATTTCATTCTTATCTTCCTACCACAGTTGTCCCAATAGTGGGCTTTATTTCACAACATGCAAAGTTTTGTAACCAAGCATTTTCTTGATCCTGAAAAGCTATTCAGATGACATAGGGATGACCCACAGAAAGTAACGTAAAGACCAGTTCCATTTAGACATGCCTCATTTGGTAATTTACTACAAATCCCAACAAAACTAGGACACAAGTGTTTTTTTATATTGCTACCTCTAAAGTTTTCCATTCAGTGAGGTATTGGAATCAAAGAATACTAGGAGAAAGAATACTAGGAAAAAATTCAATACCAGAAATCATCATGCCTAGGAATCTTTCTTTGGACCATGTCCTGTGGTGCTACATAGTGCAGCAAATTGTGAGTAGAAAAAGATGAACCCAAAGAGCTTAAGCTTAAATGTAAACTATCAATAACTGTGCTCTCTCCTTGTTTTCTCTTGTCTGGTCAGATAGAGAATCACATAATGGCTCAACTTCATTCATGTTGGAACAATTGAGGCCTTTAGTTACATTTGCATTTAATACGTACAAGGACAAAACTGCTGTTTAGTGAGTAAAAGAACAGCTCCCTTAAGGAATGCAGTAGTCTTGAAAAACACCGATAATTCACCACAATGTCTTATGAAATTGTATTCAAGAGAAACAGGTCTGTAGCAAGAGACTGAAGACATGATGAATATTTTCTTGTTAATAATTTTGTAACTAAGGAGTGAGCTAGTTCTGCATCCGTGGTCCCTAAGTATAATACCTAAGTATCCAAACTCTTGGATACAGCATGAAAGCCAAGAGACAGGTCACGTTTTATATAGGAATTATGGCGTGTTTAGTCCATTGTCCTGTGAAGGGAAACAGCCCAGCAACTTTACTATATATTAAAGTTACAGTTGTAGCCTACAGGGAATGATTTACTGAGAGATATTGAAGAGTTTTTCTAACAGACTCTTTAAGACAATAGTTCATGCCTAATATGTAACATTATGTGTAACACAGTTATTGATATGGGGAATTGCATTGCAAATATCCTGACATTTCTCCAATAGCGAGGTCACCTTAGCTGCTGAAAGTTTCAGTGGCCCCGCAAGGGCCATTTTATTAGTTATGAGACATTAATCACAGAAATGCACAGGCAGCAACTGACTCCCAGCACTGAATTAAGTGGGAAGTATCACAGTCCTTAAATGTCAAGAATAATTTCAAAGCAAGCCTGAAAGTTGTAAGTTTCTTTAAAAATCACTTTTTCTGCCCCTTATGAAAATTAACCCTCACATTTCAAAGGGGTATTTGACCACTCTCCATGCTTTCTCACTTCAAAAGAAACATACAGCAGCATGAAGTCAGTAGTCCTGTAATGTCAGGCATCAATCAAAACATGTGGAGAAGACAGATGGTGATCTTTCAGCCTTTCTTTGCAAAATTGGGATTTGCACTAGACTTCACCAGACTTGGAGAAATACCTAAGTTCTTCCCTACCTCTGCAACCTTGCAATCACTTCTTATGGTGGGAAGGATGCACTCAAAATACAATGTCAATGGAAGAAGAGTATTGCAGGAAGAAATAATGCTCTTTCTTTCAGTACAGACTACTGCAAGAACAGTACTTCTGGGTAATGTTTATTTCATTGTATGGCAGAGCATATTAAGGTATAGCCAAAGGTGTATCCACATCTTTATTGGAGAGTTCCATGAGATATTTCAGACGGAAACTGACTCTTCTAATTTATTTTTAGGATGCAAAATAATCTCTGACTATGGCTACTCTTGTTCTGGAATTTTAGCCCTACTTGTAATGAAGTCCTTTTTCTTCCATGGTGCCCTGATGATGTTATCTACCAGTCAGCATCATTGTGTTCAGGGAAAGAAAGTTCTGAATTCAAGGAACTACTCAAATGGCAATGTTCTGTCTCCTAAATTCTTAAAAGGTGAGACTTGAAGTTTTAATACCAAACTGTATATTTGTTTGGGTTATTTATTTTATTTTCAGGAAAGACTGCTTCAAAATAGAAGCTTCCTTAAGTTTTCTTAAGGACCATGAACTAAATGCCTTGACTGCAGCAGTAAAGATATATGAAATTCAGTGAAACTCAGTGGCAGCATTTGTTCTTTTTCCTTAACCTCTCTTTCTCTCTTTAGGAACTTGAACTCCGATAGGGCTATAGTTCAACTCTGATTCTAAAGCTCTATCTAGGAGCTTGAACAGCAGTTAAGAGGAAAATATATGTAAATGCGTAAATGTTGAGGTTTTTTTCTGAATAACTGTGTCATAATATTTAGAGATTATACTTTCAGTTTTTTATTATTTAAGACAGCATTGATGTGCAACCTGCACAGTAGAAACAAATCCTAAATATGTCCTGTAACAAGAAGAGGTGGTTTGTTTCTTAATAAACAGATTAAAATGTTGCAATCCTATGACTGCTTGTGACTGCTGAGCATGTTAATAATACACATAGGGCATAATAATTTCATATACTGTACATCAATGAGTCTTTCAGCAGGTGCAGACCAAAGGAAGAGCAGACCAGAGCCAGACTAGAAGTATTTACTTTACTTTACTGACTATTTGGACTGGATTTCAGCCACCAAACTGTACGTCATCATCTGCTCCTTCTTACTGACCTCATTGTTAAAATTAGTCCTTTTAGCTTCTGGACCTAAACTCATTATTACATAATTTTAGCCAAGACTTATAAAGGGACTTTATGAAAGTGGTGTTTGCTAGACTGGAATAAGGTTTCCAAAACTAGGTGAATTCATCCAGAAAGATTTTTGAATACGGACTCTATTCATGGAAAAAATAACATTTGTCCTGGTTGGCTTGGATGAATTGTACAGTTTGTCTGTGTAGTGTGGAGGAGGGATCCTGCAGTATGTGCTGTTTACAAAAAGCTCTGTGTGCTGTCAGGGAGTGGAGGCACATTCTGAAGAATTGCTCTGCCACGGGTGTTCACCTCTGTGCTGATTCTCTGTTCTTGTTACCCTTGATTCACCACCTCCATGATCAGCCCTCTGTGGAGGCTGAAAAGCCCCAGCACAGAGCTTTTCCATGTTTTATGACAGCGTCTTCTCTCTTCTGTGTCCCAGTCAACACCAAAGCAATTCAAAACGTTGTCTTCAATAAATGTAGCATATACTTTTGGTCAGAAGATTTAGTGAAAAAATCCAAAGAGATTTAATTTTCTCCTGAGAATTCTTCAGCTATAATTGCAGGACTGATTATATTTCAGCCCTTAGGTTTTGCAAACAAAATGTGTGGGTGCTGTTGGACCACCCAAAGGAAGCTAAATATGATCAAAGCTGAATTGTTCATATGTGGTGAAATGTTAGGCATGGGAATGAAGGATACAGGTACCAGAACTACGGAAAATGTTATTATCAGTCCAAAACGGAATAAACACTATTTCAAAACAGAGAAAAAGACTAAGGTAACTTAGGCCATGAAACAATGTTGCAATTATGTAAGACCAAGATCATTCATAAAAATAGTTGATTACGTTGTTCTAGAACTGGCTAAAATTTTTTGAGGACTATATTGTATCTAAGCTGTGTGGTACAAGAAATATGTTTTCAAGTGTCTGTCTGCCTCTTGTGCCTCTGACCTCTGTGATCATATCTTCCCCACAACAGGAACAGAACCAAACATAACAAAAGACTCATCATGTAAATTTACAGGAAGATTTCGGATTCAGCTGCAGTGCTAATACAATGAATCAAATTCTAAAGGCAAATAAACATTAGTCTCTTGAGACAGGTCTCCATATTTGAGCATGGAATAAGTAGCAATTAAACAAACAAACAAATGAGATCAACTATATTTACTTGGTTTTCTGTTTTCTGTGCCTTTAGGTTGTTCTCCATTCATGTTTTTATGATTCAATTTAAAACCAGCAGTTTAACAGATACTTTTTGCAAGTGTTAGAAAATTCAAGGTCTTTTAACTTTGTAGTTCTTTCAGGAGTATTCGAGTCTTATTCTTCTCTCCCTCCCATACATAAATGTGCACACATCCTTGTTTAAAGAGCTTTTTTGAGATCACAATCTCTGATTCTTGTGAGATTCTTTATAAGGGCTATAACAAAGAACAGAAGGCAGTGAGATGAAGTCAGTGGAAATGTGCAGAACATGTGGCACAAGATTTTGAGGCTCTTCTTAGTGAAAAGCAATCAAAATTTCAGAATTCTAAGTCAGCTTTGATTTAGTTAAAACTGTAGTCAGAAAGGACCAAGCTTGTAACAATGACAAGTACATATGAAACTGTGAAATCTGAAAAGCATAAATGTAAGCTTCTTTTCATGAGTGGTTAATTGTAATGCTTCATTTCTATAGTCAAATCTTTTTTGTGTCTGTTGTTTCTGGACAATTTTTATCTATCATGTTAGCTAATGGATAACAGTAAAAGCCTCAAGCTCTGGAAGTGCTTTTTCTTTTAAACTTCATTTGTGCATTGATACAAAGGTTTAAAATAAGAAATATGGGAGAAATAAAAATTACTGTAGATACTATGTTCAAAGTAACAGATCAGAGGATATTTTTTCTGTATTTCATGTGAAAACATACTTTTTACTTGAGTGAATTAAGACTGCTAATACATATGCATCTCATGAAACAATATGTTTCTTTGGAAGAATATCTCTACAAATTTTAGAGTGAGTAAATAGCTATCAAATCGTTATCTGACTTGATTAAAAGCATATTCTCCTAAAAAGAATTTTAACTGTCACTACAACTGCATGAAGAATACATGGGCATATGTCTCCCAGTGATAAACTCTGAGAGCAATATCTGGAACAGTTTGTTCTTCAGGTTATCCTTTCCAAAAGCAGCTTTATGGCCTATGATTTTACTTCTCAGTTTTCCAAAAATCATTGTAATTCCAATCCTAAAATAAAAAAGAGATTGTGTGGTGTAGAAAAAGAAGAATGTTATTTTCTTAAAAACATGTTGAATAACTCACATACAGGTATGCTGTAACTGTGAAGCTAAATTTTTTTCATTTTTTCTCCCATGCATTCATGATCTATTTCATACAAAACATGAAAACTCAAATCTTTTCAAAGGAACTATTTGATAAAATATATACATATATATAGTGCAGGGTTACATGCAGATCATGCAAAATGACACTTAAAAACTGTTGGGAGATTGAGTAGGACTGCAAATATGGTTAACTGTGAAAACAGGCAACTTTGTTACAACAACTAAGTCAATATCAGTATTTACATGGACGCGGAGAGGGGCGTGGGCAGGACGGAGCAGGTTCAGGCACTGAGGCTGCTTTTGGACCAGCAGGCATTGCTCCAGAAGGAAAAGGTTGTGGTCCACGCTGCAGCCTGCACCAGAGCTGATCTATCCTGCTGCCCAAGACAGTTTTCCCCTTAGGAACTGCAAGAGCTCCTACAGCAGATTAAAGAATTGCAGGAACTTCTTACCTGGAAATGGACAGGGTTGGGTTGGCCTTGTACAAGGCATCTGCATGGGGGTTGAGGTGTAGCCTGGCGTTGGCATTGTAGTAGGTGCTGGTGCTTGGCTCAGGTCCATCTGGACTACAATCCAGTTGTAGAAGTACTGAGAGGAGGTGGAGACTCCAGGCAGTTTGGCTCTGCACAGGCTTTTCTCCAGCTGGTCCCACCAACTTCCCAGAAGTCAGCACAGTTATCTCTGCAGACAAGAGTCCCCCCTGTCACCCTGCAGCAGAGCGGAGGACTAAGGTGGTGTTGGGTAGCTGCCAGTAAGTAGAACTACTACTTAACTACAGATATTATTAATAGTAAATAACTTAGCTCATAGCTATTTTCTATTGCTACTATTTATTTACTATCTCACCAGGACTCCATGCCCTACAATATCACTCTGGGAAACATGGGTACAAAAATGTGATAACAAACTCTTATTCTGTACCTATTCAGAAAATTGCACTGTAGTGATGCTCTTCTATCAGAGCCATTCTTATGAGCAACAAACTTAATCGCAATACAGAAAAAGATGATTTAGTCATAGAAATAAAAAGCTGTACTCTTCTTGAAGAAAGGCAGATTAGGATTTGCATAAGTTCATAAGGAAACATTTTTCCCTTCCTAGAAAGCAGTGTTGGATATGCACTGTAAAGTCAAATGAGAGTGTCTTATTGAAAATGCATTATTTTTATGTTTTGATATTAATTATTCTCTTTGGGGCTTTGATGCATAAAATTACTATGTGTCAGAATATATATCTAAACTATTAAATTGTGTGGAGAACCAAAATGTTTATACATGTCAGTATCTCAGATAGATGAACTGTCTTTAGTAAGTCAGAATCTATGCAGACACATAGATTTGTGGAACAGAAATACTTGTAAATGGTGCAAAAGAAAGTGAAGAAAGCAGATTTGTAAACTGTCTGAAAATATCTAGCAGAAATTTAAAAGGAATGAGTCTATGATGCCAGTAAATTCAAATCAACTATTTATAGTGCCCTCCTCAGACACTCCTCTCTACTGACACAATGAAAGCTGTCTCCCTATCTCAAAAGACAGCCCAGTGATTTCTGGGGCATCTTGTTGGCCTCTGGTTTGATATTTAGATCACATGTGCCAGGAGCAGCTCATCTTAAGGCAGACAACAGTTGGGAACTCATGAGTTCTGGGTAGGCTTTCTTTGTCTATTGATGGGTTGACTTAAATTTAACTCAAAGAGCATAATCTAGTGTTTGTACAAAGGAGGTCTCAGCATAAAATGGCTTTCTTGAGTATCACCAGGAATCTTAGGTGAGACTGACAAGTCATGCAAACATTTGATCATAAATTTCTTTGCCATAAATACCTTTACTTGAACTTCATGTTTTCATGATTGATTTCCTGAGTCCAGGATTGGGATATCACAATTTTCAATATAAATAAATTGTCTCATTGCCATTTCTTTTCCTGCATTTGTGTCCCTGTCAGTGAAGTCTCAGTGTTGTCATTGACTTCAACAGTATATTTATTACTTATGCACTTAAAGGGAGGAAATAACCATTTCGTATTGGAAACACTTTTTTTTTTCCTAACTGGGTTGGCTATGTACAGTGTTCACTAGATCTAAATATATCTTTTGCTGAGCAATCAAAGTACTAAAGATTATTACGAAAGATTCTCTTGATTTTTGAGACAAGTAAGCAAAATTATGAAAGGGAACCCTTAATGTCTATGTGGATGTAAAGAAATACATCATATTTTTTAACTGAAAAGATACTTTAAAGAAGTATTACAATGTTGATAATAATCTCATCGTCATCAACTAGGAAAGATTCTAGGAACTACTGTAGTGTTAGGGAAGGCATAAAAGGCTTGTGGCAATGAAGAACCACCTAGGGGCTCACCTGTAATTATCCATTTATAGAAAGGTAGTCTAATCATTGCTGTAGAACATGTGGTAATTCCAAATTTGGAATTTGGCTAAAAATTTAAGATGTTTCTATGAATCCCAAGCCACCATTAGAATTGAATCCCTGGTATCAATGCCAGGAATCCTGGCATGGAAAGTAAGCATTGGGGAGCATTGAGATCCTCCCATAATGGGGTGAGACATAGGCTGCCCCCACGCAGGTCATGTCCATGCTTACAGACCTGTTGCAGTTCTGAGGTTTGGGGACTGAAACTAGGTATAAACATTAATTTTGTAGTCAAAATTATTTGATTTTGTTGGGAGATAAGGATTAATAGTAGGCAAAGCAGGCTTATATTTTAAGGAATACAAAAAGGAATTTTATTAATAGACTTAAAATAGGAATAATAATTAGGCATCAACACTAAACCCTTTAGAACATTCTTTTCCCCTCCCCACCTCTTTCATTTCTTTCCTACTGACCATACAAAGGGTAATACTTCGACTTGTAGTTAATCCACCACCTCTAGAACAAAACCAGTTTTCTTAATTAATACAGAGAGAGAAGCTTTCTTTTGTTTTATCATGTTGACCCACATAGGAAACATAGTTTCCATGGTTATTAGCTTTTCAGCAAGCAACACCTCCCCCCTCCCCCCCCGAAGGGAAAGATTTGCTTCTCCAGATCCCTTCCCATTTTCAGTAGCTTTCTTAGGGCTACTGCCAATGGACATATGATGGTCATTGAGGTGTTCTTTTGGGAGTGAATGTTTCTATTACAGTGGCAATGACATCCCCTTACTTCATCATCAGCAACACAAGTCTTCTTCTACTGTTTCTCGGGGCAAGGAAAAATCTTATACACAAAAGTCTCAGTCTACTGCTTACACCCTAGAATATTAAATCCCCTTTTTCACACCTCTTTTAGACCATTATTCATATATTACAGGGTATATTACAGCCAACTTTATCAATATGTTTTATAAAAAGAATTTTCACCATTAAAGCACTCTTCATCTCTTCTTTCTTTGAAAATAAGCTTGCTTACATTCATTAACTTAAAGTCTCTATGTTGTACCTTTTGTAGGTGCCTTCATTCCTGTGCTCTTTCTGTGTGGGATGAAAAATAATGCCCCCAAAGTCCCATTCTGATATTAGAAAGAAACAGTAAATTTGTCTTTTCAGCTGGGCGATGGTTACGTGACTTTTGCCCGTGCGGTTTGAGTGTTATAAGTTTGTGCCTGAACCGGAGGAAAGGAGCCTCTTTGTGCTGCCTTCCATCCAAGCTGCATTTTTGCCCGGCGGGGGCTGCGCCTATTGCCGCAGGGGGCTGATTCAAGCCTCCTTTCACGGCCAGACCACGCGGGGCCCACCCGGCCGGAGCCGCGCCCGAGCTGCGCAGGAGGGGCCCGGTCTGAGTCCCCTCTCTCCCTCGTGCTGAGTTCACTGCAGAGCTAACCGGGCAGGGCGCTTCCGAGGTCCACGGGACTGGACTCCAAACCGTCTTTCTGCAGGGCCACGCTGTGGAGAGGGGACCGGCCTGGCCCAGGCTAGGCAAACAGAGCTGGTGAAGTTCCTTGGCCTGGGGGAGTAGAATGAAGTCGCTCTTGTCTTGGATGGAGCCGAGCGGGGTCGATCTGGTTCCCCTCCGCATGGAGCCGCCGTGAGAAACCAAGAGATCAGCTTGGGTTCTCTCTCCGCTCCCCCACCCCACGCCATGTGAGTTGGCAGCCCCAAACCATGTAGTCTGAAGAGACCTTACCCAGCTGGCACGGAGGGGAAGAGAGAAACATCTTTCCTCAGTGAACCAGGAACCTTAAAAAGTGCTTCTTCAAATGTTCCCCTGGCTTTATGAGTTTTATGTAGGTGGAGTTTGTCATACTAGCTACCTCATTTCCCACTCAGCCTCCTCTTTCTACACCGGGAATTTTTAACGGCAATTACTCCATGACAGGACCTTAACAGGGGTCAGAGCTGGGGTCTCCAGCATTCATGGTATTGTACAGCAATGGAGAGGCAGGAGTTGGGCCTGAGATGGGGGGTCTGAGAGATCCACCAAGAGATGGATCTGAAGATCACCATCCCATGCCATAGATTCAAAATCTACCCAGAGAAAACCAGTTTGAGCTTACAATGGTCATGCCTTGGGGTGGGGTGGATGCCTCAAAGTGGGGCTGGTCAGCACCATTAAGGTCTGACACTGGTCTGGAATGTGAATTGGATTTTTAAGTGCTTTCAGAGTGGATTTTGATTTTAGGGGGATAACACCTACTACTACACACTTGTTATACCTATTCCATGGACAAATACCCAGATGGCTTTGCTGCTTCAGACCTCTTATTTTTATGTGCATTACTTATCTCTGTGGCCATAGATTTTTCAATGGGACATACAGAAAGCAATTGAATTTGGTTCTCTTTGGTTGAGTTGGAAAACTGAGCTGTTTCAAGAGCAGGTCAGTGAGAAGTTTCAAAGTCAGCTATGGGCAACATGGTGCAGATCAGCTAAGGAAAGGGAAAATCTGGATAGAGGAGGTTGGCATGATCTGTAGTCTCTTGTTCCTGCTTGGCCTGCTCTACTTTCCTTTCAGAAAGAATATGTTCCTTATGCCAACCCTCACAATACAGGAAGCCCATTACATAGTACTGAGCTCTGAAGAAAGAGAGAAAGAGAGAAAGAGAAAGAGAGAAAGAGAGAAAGAGAGAAAGAGAGAAAGAGAGAAAGAGAGAAAGAGAGAAAGAGAGAAAGAAAGAAAGAAAGAAAGAAAGAAAGAAAGAAAGAAAGAAAGAAAGAATCTTCAGCAGCCTGTGCAGCTAAAATGCATTCTCTAGAAAAGAGTTTTCTCTTTTCTTCCATGCACTTGTGTCAGTAAGCCTAAAAACAAAGCAAGAGGATGAAATCAGATTTAGTCCTTGAAGCACTAAAGAGATGGTCATGAACATGAGGGACTTTTTGTCAATATGATACTTCAAATTATTATTCTATAATAGAATTTTTTCTTCCATGCTATATCTCACAACCATGCAGTTCAACATTACAGTTCTAAACACAAAATGCATGATCCTGTACCAGATTATTCTGTGGGACTGATTTGAAAGGAAGTTTGTCCAGAAAGAGAGGTCAGTAGAAGATTACAACAATGTGGTTGTGCTCTGAAAGGTCGAGAGCTTACTAACATGGAGTAGGTCCAAGTCCATCACTAAACCATGTCCTTAAGGGCCATATCTACAGGCCTTTTAAATACCTCCACTGTTGGTTACTCACCTACACCTCTTTTCAGCCTGGCTATTCTGATGTTAGGTAATTCTTCTGTTGAAGAAATTTTTCCTAATCTCCAATCTAATATCAATCAGCTTAAATCAATCCCCTTTACCCTTATCACGCCTTTGTACAACAGTGTTTCTGTTTATCATGACATGGAATCAGGATATTATGTAAAAGACAAGACAGAAAGGTACAGCAGTAAATGTGCAGTGCAATAACTATCGTGAGACCCCTTCAGATGCTATATGCTGTATAAAGCTATATGGCTTTATTAATCTTCCAATAATGAAAGCAGAAATATAGTTTATCATGGTGTATGAAATGCTGCTAAAGAGACATGGAAAGCTCATAAGTCACAAACCCTTTTTTTCCTTTCTTTTTCTTTTTCCTTTTCCTTTTTTTTTTTTTTTTTCCATGGCAATGGGCAATATATTAGTGATTAGGTTCACCTGCAGAAAATCCTGAATGCTGTGGTATTCCAGATCCTGCCCTTGTTTTCCGTGTTCCTTTGTCCATAGTGGAGCTTGTGAAGTGCAGTAGACAAAAACATTGAGAGAAATCTGTTACGACAATTAAATTTGGTTTCAGTTGTCTCCACTTATTCTGGCACAGGCAAGTTTCTGTCAGAGTAATGAAGAGCTCTGACAAGGAAACATGCAAAAGCAGAGAACAATTTTACTCCAAGAACATGAAGACAGGGCAGAGCTTTGAGAGCAACTGACCAGATGCTTCACTGAATCTAGCAAGTCTTGTGTTACTGTGTTAAAGAAATGACAGGAGACTCACCTTTATCAGCCCTGTTGTGGGCTGATAATAAAATATTCATGTTCTCAGAGAACTCTGGCTAAAGTCCAGTGTCAAAATACAAATCAAGCATATATGGCATTAACCTGTATGTATTTTGTGCAGTATGTTCTGGCTACAGCCAAGGAATCTTTCAGTATGTGCCTTTTGCAGATGAACATGCACTGGCATTGCACTCAAGACAGTGAGGTACACCTTTCTCCACTTTATTGTGTTCTTCTCTCTTATCTGTTTAACAGTTTATTAAACTTTGAAAGCCGTGAAGTTGAGAAGAGGCAGACCTTTGGATTTCCCTGTAGTGGTACCAGGCCCACTGATAATTGTGCACTTTTCTGGAAGAAAGGAGAAAGGTTCGGGAAAGTCATGTCTTTGCAGTGTAGAGGCTGTCTCAGCATGAAAAGCCACTCTAAATCTGGGAATTCAAAACACACTTGGATCATTAGCTATCTTGCTGATTAAGAGTTTTTGTTAATCAATATGGCTTAGGCTGTATGCTCTTAAAAATTACCATTCTTTGTCTCATTCCTCTCAGTCAAATGTAACAAACAGCTAATAAACATCAACACTGTATAATAAATTTGACAAATAGCCAGTGAGCAAGCCTGAAGTGCTTTTATATGAAGTGCTCTGTGGATCTCAGCACATTGTTTGGCTTTGTTTAATCTACTGCTTTTAGCTGTGGCATGTTCTGGGACTTCTTTATTACAGCCTAATGTAATAATTGTGTCTATGAGGATTTCTTGAACAAACATTTCGACAGCTAAATTCTCTGCCTGCTGGGATCTGCAGACATCATTTAGGTGCTGTAGGTGCCCATTTATGTCTGACTACTGCCTGCCTCTGCTGTTAGTGACAGCTGTTTCCCACCAGAGGTGGATACAATCTGGTTTTCAAAAAACATTGGTAATTCCTGGAACTTCGTATATTGAGTATGATGTTTTACCTTCTTTGTCAATACACACCAGCAGGTCAGTAGATATCCTGATGTAAATTTCTAATGCAGGTCTTAAAAAGTCAGTGGTGATAAGCTATATTTCACCAGTGCTATTTTGCTTTTTAACATAACTGAATAAGCATCAAAGCCTGTCTGCATCATTTTGGTAGGACATAATTCTTTCCTGCTATTTTCCACTAAGACATTTTGCATGGGAATAATGGGAAGTAGGATTTCACCTGCATTTTTTTGTGAAATGTGTATTCAAGGTAATTTCATAACAGATACTTCATCTAAAAATGAAACTCTTGGTAAGCACTATCTCCTATTTACTTATGTTTGGTAAGACTACCTCAGGGAGGTTAATAGATTTTTTTCTGGCAGCAATAAACCTCTTCCTCTTCCAAGGGCTATTTTTAACAGTGTTGGGAATATAATCTTTTACTTGCCCAGCTTAGTTTTGGCTGCATACATTTTTCAGTGCCTCTATTCACTTGAACCTATGGAAAAAATTTCTTTCGTTATTAACTTTTTGGATCACAGTTGATTTTCGTGTGCATTAAAAAATGTGTCAAGCTGAGGAATTGCCATGCTGATATCTTTCAAGAAGATTTCCTCTTTGCTGAGAGCACCCACTCTTAACTGATTGTAGAGTGTGGGTATATGCTGTTTGTCATATACTGAGTTCCAGTGACTTTAAATAAGGTTTGTCTTTAGCGCTGTCTCTGATATCCCTGGATGATTCACAGGCTTTTTGCTTACGTGCTCCTCTGGTTGTTTTTGTGAAAATTCAGGAACTTTCTCTGCTTTCCTTAAGGGTTTACCAAATTCTATAAAAATTTGTTTGAACTCAAGTATTACTTGAGTTTGTAATTCTGATGCTTTTACCTACCTCATTTTTGGATATGGGAACATAATTTTGGTGCTGCTTAGCATTGAAGATAAATGTTAATTTTGGCTAATCATGTCTTCTTGTGTGCAAAAGCAAAAAGAAAACAAGCAAATAAAACTCTTCACCTCTGTAGCTACAGACTACATCCCTCCATTTTCCACCATTCAAGAGTACAGATGTCAGACTTCCACCAGTACTGTAACAGAGAAAAGTACAATTTTTACCATTTTTTAGGGTAACAATAACTTTTTTGCATGTATAATATTCTCAGGTCTGAACTCCCTGGGGGCCTTTCTTACTGAAATATTCAACTTCATTTAACCTGTTTTAAGAAGATAATCTCATGTCTGTTGTCTGCCCATTCCCAATAGCCTTCATGTGTTGGTGTACACACTCAAAATGCCAGTATATTCTTTGAAAAACTGAAACTCCTTCTATAGCTCACTTCTTGAACTGTGGCTGTAGTCATGTGTTTTGAAGTTTGAGATTCACTTTATTTCTGCTTTTGAGTTCCTAGTCTAGAGCCTAGTATCTTTGGCTCTTTTAATATTCTAGTGAAGCACTGTATCTGATGAATTTAGTCCAAATAACAAATCAGCAATGAACAGTCATTTTTGTTGACTGCACATCTGCTCTCCTGTGATCTGCTTTGCTAATTGCCCTTACTAATAATCAACAGAACGTCTAGCTAGGTATCAGGCAGTCCTCACAAAATTTCTGCCTCATAAATAGCACAAAATATGTCCTCTTTTTCTTATATTAGTTTATTAAAAACCACTTTGGCACTTTGAAAAGGTTTATTATCTTTCAGACTAACTTGCATTCAGACAAAATATTCTGCACTGCAATGTTTAAAAAAAATACATAGCACTTGAAAGAATTCTTTTGGAAAAAGTGTAGTGAGAGACTGTTACTAAAATGTTCTGCAATTATGCACACAGAACTAGGTCTTTTATAATCTTGTTAATAATCCTGTTAATAAAAAATTTAAGGCATCAAGTTCTATATAGGGTTTAAAAGGAGATGTAAGAGCTACCAGTTTTTATTAGGTGAAGAAAACAGTCACCCAGAAACTGGGATTTTTCTGCATCACTTTTTAGCAATATCTGGACATAAAAATTGTTTGGTGATGTTAATGTTAAAAGTTTCATCTTGATCCAAATTCTTTTGAAATTTGGTTATGTTCTTATTTCAGAATAAAATTTGGCTTGTAATAACCTCAATCACAGAGCTGTGAGTGCTGACAGGAGAAGACAATGCAGGTACATTCTGTGTGTATCTAAATTCCTGGGTGGAATGTGTGTTGGATAGTCTCTTAGGTACTCCTTGAGCAGCTGCATAGCAGATATATATAAGGTAGATGATTCCTCTCTAAGAGGGATTATAACGTAGTACAGAAACATTGCTCATTTCTACCTTCCCTGAATCAATCTAGGATGACAAAGCATTTTCCTGCTTCCATGGATTATTGATCTACTAGTGTTTACCAAGTCACTTTGCAGACCAGTGATGCATTTAAAAATTGTTTCAGAAAGCAAACTTCATGGAAAGGTATTGAACTGAAAACTTGCAGTACAATCAAGCTGAAGAGAGAAGAGAATGACTGTGTGACTGTAAACTGCAAGAATTTAAGTAATTGCCTGTGATTTCAAAAGAAGCAAAAGAAAAAAATTGTCAAAATACAAAAAGATTGGAAAATTGTTTAAAAGTACTATTTTATTTAAATATTGACATACATACAGAATTATTGTATAGTACTAAAGAAAATAAGCATAATTTTATTTAAAGACTTCCTTAAATTGTATTGGCAGCTAAAATAAACTCCATAATTCTTATTGTGCAGATAAAATCACTCTTCCATTCTTAGGAGGTTTTAGTACAGCTTTAGCAGTTTGACCATGGATCTCCTGACAAGCCAATCTCAACCCATTTCCTGCTTTTCCTTGTTTATATATTTGCATGACAAAAATTACATTTCATTTATCTGGAAATCTACAAACATATTTTTAGGCCAGATCCTTGTAGATTACAAAAGGAATGGTGAGTATTTCAGCCTTAGTTTGGTAATCTCTAAATCTTTATCAGAATTTAAATTTAAAGATTTACAGGGGATTTTTAAACTATTAAACCTGTTTGGACTTTACTTCCTTAATCAATTGAACTGATTGAAATTATGTGAGTCCAATGCCAAGGCTGTGGTATTTTGATAATGCCATGGTAAAGCGAAGAGGATAGGATTTTGTAGGAAATGTACGGCAGGATTGGAATTTTTATGTAGGCAATAAGCATAGGCAGGTAAGAACATGTCTGACTCGCAACCACAGAAATAGACAAAGGGATTAAATCTTGACAATATCAGGAAACCTTTCCAGATACCTTACATTAAATTAGGGATCTCTGTAACTGCAATCTACCTCCTTATTTCAGCCAGGCATCTTTATCAGTATTAAAAAAATTTCAAACCTAGAAACCATGAGCATTTAAGCCTATGGTACTGTGACATATGGTCAATATATATGTCATTTAATACTTTATTTTTGTATAAATTCTTTTTAAATACATAATTTTAGGACAACAAATTACTGGAACACCTTATACTCTAAAAAAGTGTTAAATAATTGCAAAACATTCTGAGGCTCCACAGAGAGAAAAGAAAAATGGGGGGGGGGGTGGGGGGGGAAGGTACCATAAAATAAATCAAAATTATATTCTCAAATTCAGCAATAAGGTTAAGGTAAAAAAATTAAGCTGATCTGTACTAGTTATAGTCTGCAAACTACTTTTCACTATAGGTTTTAGTCAAAGCAGGACAGTAGTACCTACAAATACTGTTGTGAGACAAAAGAGATGGGGAATTATTTCACCAACTGAAGCTGTAAAAAAAAGTAGTTAATATTGGAGTAATTGCTTTGAAGGCTCTGTTGTGTAACTACTTACCTATCTACATATTTATATACACCACTGACTTTTTAGAAGCTTCCTCAGCTCTGCTTTTTCAGGTGATAGAGGGTTGTTTGGTCAAGGGTGGAAATCTTTAGGGAGGGCATCCAGAAAAGATTGAGGGGGAGATCAGCCCCAGTTATATGCATTTTTTGATACCTGACTTCCTTTATGCACAGTAGCAAAAGCAGAGACTTACGGACTGTACCGCTGATAGCAGAGTTCTGTACCACACTGTAGGCATTACTGCATTCAGTTTAAATTCTTGAATACACTTTGCACAATTCTGGACCTTTTTTCCAGAACCTTTATTCTGGGAGACTTGACAAGGAAAGGGTTTGGGTTAGGATTGCAAGGGTGAAATTTGTATTTGAGAAATAATAAAAGACTTAGGTTTAACCTGATAGTTCTTTATAGTGAGAAGGAGATAGAACAGCGATTCTCTCGGTCATGTTAAGCTGCACTTTTAACAAATATATAAATAAGCAATGTTTCTCTAATCACCATTTTTTTTTTGAGTCATACTCATTATGACCTATTGTTACTGCCAATGGAATATGAAAAGTAACAATAAATGGATAATTTCTCTAACTTTTGATTTGGGCGATGAGTAATAACCACATTTTTGGGGCTTCTTGTACATATCTATTTATTACGTTCTTGATAAAGTGCAAGTATTTGTATCTTGTAAAGTGCAAGTAAAGTATTCCTTATGCAAAATATTAAAACACTTTTAAATTTGCTCAGCTGCTGGAATGTTCTTAAGTTACTTGCAGATAAGCAAGCTCATGCAATAACTAATAAGCATATAATTCCACTGACAACACTGCTGGGAAATTACAGATCAGAAAGGCATCAGTTTCTAGTGAGAAGCATAGTTTGGTGGGTGTTTAAAATTATTTTGTGTTTAAGAAAGATTCTCTCTTCTGATTGCAACACCCAACTTAGGCAGAAAGAAATCCTCTGAAAAAGTGAAAACCTTCAGCAAAGACTCTTTCAGCTGCAGCACACAATCACCATGAAAGCCGCTTAAATAAATAGACAGATGGCCGGGTTTGACTGGAGAGGGAATGGTCTAATGAAAAATGACTACTGAAGTTGATGGAAGGCTATAACATCCAGTTCATGCTCTGTGCCAGCTAAGAACTTTTTGTGGCAAGTTGTAGCAGTTCAGTGTTGCATAGAGTGCCATGCAGTCATCACAACTTATCTGGAAGACTCCACTGAAGAGCAGCCTGATTGTAGGTAGGTCAGTACTGTAATTCAGTTTTATAGCTGAGGAAACATGCTTTGGAAATCTAAGATCTCTGCAGTTCAGTGCCTCTTAATTTATCCTGGATACATAGAGAAGAGAGAGTGGCTCACACTGAGAGAGTGACTACACACAACAGTAGAAAGAAATTTGCATTGATGGTGACAAAGAAATTTTCAGCTGTAAGTATGTTATAACCTTTAGGAGACCTTTTGCTATTCTAGATTATTTGAAAGGCACTTACAATCCACTATTTAAATCGTTTGGTGCTAGATGCGCATTTTATTCTTAAAAACTTGCCATTTAGTTCCATTCTGCATTGCTTGATCTCTTCTCCCCACTGTCCCCCCCTAAAAGCAAACTTGAGAAGTGCTCTGATCCTGTCAGTTTAGTCTGCTACTATGAGCTGAAAATCAAAGCTTGTATAGTCAAAGCTTTGGCAGCTTCAATGACTTTGCCTTTTCAGAATGTATTTAATTCCTCTTTTCATGCATTGGCACAGACATGCCTCTCAGATGCTCTTCAACTACAGCTGTGTGCACTTGTATTGACAAACTTATCAAATAAACTCAAAGGGAAAGAGATAAGTAGAAAGACGTTTTTCTATAGAACACAAAAAATGAAGAAAAAGAAGAAAAAATGTATTTTTTTTTAAATAGGCCAGACCTATTTGCAAATATTTCCTCGAGCAGGCAATCGCAGTCTGCAGGGAAGGTAATTGTGATAATTATTTGCAATTATTCAGTAGCTTTCATTTATCATATATTTATGTTGTGTGCAGGTTATACAGGAACCGAGTAGATTTGAATGCCCTTCTATTAATATATAATATCCTACAATCTGCTGGTCTCATAAAGTGCTTATATTCTATTGTTCTGCAAATGGGTCATCCCAAATGCCTCCAAACACTTGATCATGTTTAGTTTTTTTCACTGTACTTTGTTTTGTACCTCAGTTTATGGAAACTCACTGCAGCTTGCACCAATGGAAGGATGCTGTTGTACAGCACACCTCACTCTAAGGACTGTCATTGGGAACATTTTTGATGTCTTTAAAATGTGAGTGCATTCTTTTTGCTGAGTGCCTCTCATTGTTTTTACAGTGCAGTCATCTCTGGCCATATGGCCAGGGCACTAGGGAAAAAAAAGCAGTGGCAAGAAACAGAGAAGTTGCTGAAGATACAGAGGGAGCAGAACAAAGACAACCTCTTACTAAATATTGTCAAAGCTTTCTCCCTGCAGTTTTTTCCAGACCAAACTAGAAGAACAATATACTGTGGAGAGCAACAACAAGAGGTGGTGGAAATTAACACCTTAATTCACACCTGAAGGTGGTAGTGGTTAAACTAATTGAATGTCTCTCAACACTTTGTCAGATAGTTTAGGTACCTGTTGGTGTCTGGAAGAAGGATATTGCAGCAGCACTTGGAATGTATTAAAATAGGAATCTTCTGTGGTGACTTCTGAGAGCCAGACTCCTGAGAGGTAGCGTAAATCACTTCACTTGTATTTTTTAAACTGTAGCTGCTTGAAGCTTACTAATTAAAAAAGGTCATAGGATAGATTAAGCTGGGATAGGAGGCAAAGTACAGATTGTAAGTTAACAATATACCAGCTGCTTCAACTGCTCTTAGTTATCATTACACCACAGTAACATTCACAAAAGCCAGAGAAAACTCAGCTTCAGACAGGAAGCTGAAGGACAGTCATGTCCTTTGGATAAGAAAAGAAACAGAACTCCTAGAAGCATGAACAAAGATCTTCAATAAATAAAACTAAATGTGATGCTAAGTATGTGTTTGAGTAAAGGTCTTAGTTTTCCAGTGACACTAATGATGTGTTATTGTGTCTGTATTTATTTCTTATCAATGAAGGAAGAAGTTCAAAGAATCACAGAATTATAAAATGGTCTGGAACTTAAAAACCGTTTTGTTGCAATTCCCCTGCTGTCATAGACAAGGACACCTTCTGGTAGACTAGGCCCCCATATCACCTGGCCTTGAATACTTACTTAAACTTCAATTCTGTCATGAGAACTTTACAGTAGATCTCTTATTATTTCAGTTTACTGCAGAATTCTGGGCCTTGATCATCTTTCATCACTTATGAGCCTGCTGCTTATTAAAGGAAAGCACTGAATGTCAAATACATTAAAATAAAATGTTCAACATTAGTCGTGATATGCCTTGGCCCTGAACCTAGACATAGGTTTTCAGGCAAATGCACAATTATGTTTGTTTCCAGGGAGACCACCATTTTCATGTTTCTCTTTTTCAGTCGGATAGCTAAGCACTAGAGCTCCAGGGATGTGTCATCCGGGCTGCTGGTAAATTTCCCCTTGATATGCTCACCAAAATCTATTAAGCCACTTGCTTCTAAGCATGCCACATACTATACTGTGATATTCTTGTAGGAGGAGTATCTGCAGCTTTGGTACATCAGGCACTGAGTATCCCCCAACACAGTCCTTTCCTTGACCCTGGTAAACACAGCTATTTCCTAACTCATATTTTAACACCTGTAGACAGTTTCTCTGAGATGATTGCTCTCATCTTTGCAGGTCTATAATCCGTGGCAAAGAAAGTAATAATGTCTGAAAATGTCTGTCCATCACCTAATCACCTAATACTCTTGGTGAAAACAGAATTTACCTTGCACATATGAGGCATGGTTCACATTAGTGGGAATGTGGGTAAGGACTACACACCGCAGCCCTTCCCCTCTGGTTAGCTCCATGACAGCAAACCAGAAACCATTCTAATCTGTTCTGATGATCAGTAAATGTCACCTATGTCCTGAAAGAAATGAGTTTTAATTCTTTTAATGGACATTTTTCCAGTCCATTCTCTGCTGCGTTAAATTGCATCTCAACCCAACAAAATGTCTGAGCCACAGTTAGTAAGTGCAAAATGTTCCTATTTGCCACTGCCATTTTTCAAATGCCATTTTTCAAATGCCACTGACATCCTTAAAATCCTCATCTGGGTGTTAGTAAACTATCAAAGTCTATTTTGTGCCAGTGATTCCCTGCCTAATTTCTAATGCCATCCCACAGCTAGTGATTTGCTAAGAGCTCTGTCAGAGGTTTGAAATCCCAGTGGTGGTGCATCCCAGAGTTTTGTGCATGAACTCCATGCAGTCCAAACAAAAAAGATGTATTTCCAAAAGAATGGTAAGTCCCTCAGTTCCCATGGTGCTCACTTGATCAAAATCTTAATTCTTCAAGTATATTCAAAGATTCATGTATTCTATGGCCTTAAAACATATTCAAGAGACATAAAAAAATTTCAATTGTAAAATTTGTTTTGTAATGATCATTAGCTAAAGTTATATGCCAGTAAAGAGATGTCTGATTTGTGGAATATATGCCCTGAGTTAGGCCACTTTCCTGAACTCCTGTGATTTAAAGACATGGCTATGCCCATCTTGAAAATTATTATATTTGCCAACTTCCTGTTGACTGGACCTTTTTAGATTTCTCAAGACTTTGAAAATTCTCTTGGAGAGCTCTCATGATGATATCAGCCAGCTCTTTATCCTTGGATTAATCTCATTAGGCCTCACAGAGTTATAAGGATCCATCTGAAGCAGTAAATCATGCACGGATTTGGGGGAAGACTAAAGCAGGATGTTTAAACTCCATAGCTGACTCCTGTCTCTGCTTGGTGCCTTGTTCAGCTGGGGATAGGGTGGGATTATGAGCTGTATGTGGAAGGGGATAGGCTTTGCCAGGATTTCTTTCTCTCAAGATTAACCCCAAAAAATGAGAAAGGCATATTACCCCCACATCCCTTTAAAATGAACCCCTGTGAGATACGCATGTTGCCAAACTGTCCAACTGATTCCCATCTTCAGGTCTTTGGGGTGTCCCAAATATATGGTGCAGTTAGTGGAAGCAATCATTGTTGGAAAGTGGTGGTAGGCTGACAGGTAAATAGAGATCTCAAAAATGTTGCTTGCCAGTCTGATTATTCAAAACCTGGTTAGGGATGCCTGGCCAGGGTCAGCACTCTTTGGTACTGAGATGAATTCAGCATCTCAGCTCTGGATATAACAGAGCTGGTAAAAAGGGCCCAGACCTGTTCAGGGTGAACTGCATGCAGCATGGAGCTATTGCAGTTATCCACCATGAAATTCTGGGGACATCAACAGAATTGAAATCCCACTCATCTAAACTCTGAATGTATTAGATCAGCACGGGTAATACATCTCTAATTGACATTTGTAGCCTTTCTGAGACAGGTGGATAGATTATCTAAGTCAGCGCAATGTCTTTTTATTTCTTAGGTTCAAGAGGATGTTTCAAACAAATTCTGTGAAAGATTGCCTGTCCTTGTGAGCATTTTAAAGTAAACTAATAGGTCCATTTTGGAGAGGAAATTTCTGTGACAGATCAGTTTCACTGTGACCAGGGTAGTGCCTGAGAATTGTTTTCATGTGGAGGGCAGCCTAAGCTCCTCAGACCCTCCAGCAGCTCCAGTCTTATATAACATATGTGCTGAATTCAGCTCAAAGCAGAGTCAGTGACTTGCCCTGACTACTTCAATCTTTACAGCAATGGATGACAGTGTGAAATACTCTGGTATTCAACCTGTCCTTGCCCTCTTCCTTAGGCATCTCATTGAAAAAAAAATACAGTCTAGATGGATATGGATGTATCTGACCTGACCAAAATGTCTTATCAAGATTACAGGGGTCCTTGCCAGTCAAGGGTACTTGAACAGACAGCTCTTATTTTCTAGCAATGTGTCTTAATCCTCCAGGACCATCAGGAAATACAAAATTGGAGTGAGGCAGCAAGTAAGCAAGGCACAATTTGCTTCTGCTCTCAGTGACCCTCCTTAGGGAGGAAGGTGGGTCAGGAGGCCCAAATTATCTCTGTTTCAGAAATATGTTGGGTGTTTTTTCCTGTGTAAGGTCAGGGCTTGGTACAGCTTTTCTTCACAGTGTTTGTCAGTTGCCATTATTTCTCTTCAAAATAAAAATTAAAGTCATTAGTCAGTTAATAGAATTTCTAATGTCTTTTTTTCTCACTGGATGCCTGAATTAATATCCCAGATTCTCAATACCTCCACTGCATAATGACACTTCACATGCACAGAGGCAAAACCATTCAGCATATAAACATTCTGATGATGAGTGCTCCAGCTGTAACACATCTCTCTTCAGATACAAGAGCACATTTGCTTGCTTGTT
This sequence comes from Eopsaltria australis, assembly GCA_034509425.1. Classification (NCBI taxonomy): domain Eukaryota; kingdom Metazoa; phylum Chordata; class Aves; order Passeriformes; family Petroicidae; genus Eopsaltria; species Eopsaltria australis. Next base: position 970 of record JAVTVJ010002259.1, on the reverse strand, counting down.
TACCTTTTGTAGCAGCATATGAAAACTGAAGTATTTCATGCCCTGTTTCCCTCCCTTCCTCCCACTCATAATTTTCCTATACATGTTTGATCTTCCTGTATTTTTTGGCTGCCATACATGAAATCTATGTTAACTCTGATTTCCTTCCTTAGGTTATTTCTGCATGCATGTTTTTAGAAAGTGAAAAATACCCCCAAGTTTTCAAGGACAGCTGGAACTGAGGAAACCACAAAGTTTTACAGACATAGGCCCCTTTATTTAGCAGGGATATTGATGTATAGATATAGCAAAGAAAAACACAGGTAAAAGCAATAAAATTATTTCAAAAAGGAAGCTATTGTTTTTCTCAAAGCTGCTTTTTCACAAGCCATTACTCTTTCATGTCTCAAAAAGAATATCCTTTAACTCCATGGTTAGGTTATGTATAGCAAAGTAAATTTGACATTTTAAATGTATTGTGTTGTAAATTTATCAAGAACTAAAATCTACTTACAAACCCCATCAGAAAAATCTCTCTGAACCTTGTTATGAATGGACAGGGGAATTTAAACAAGTCTTGCCTCTGCCCAGGCCTCTGGCAGTAGACAATAGCTTATTGAAGTGGCCAGCACCCCAAAACCCACTCTCGTTCTCAAATTCTTAATTATGGCTGATTAGGTCTATTACAAAATTAATTATTTATTTAATAGATACAGATTTAACAGACATAAGACTTTAAAAGATTACTTAGTACACAGGATAAACATAAGAAACACTACTAGTAGATAAACAATTCAGTGGACTATAATAAGGTACCTATATGTATTGGATCTGACTGGGGTAAAGCTCACAGCCCTTACAGAGCTGTGCTTTGCTTTGGTAGCTGGTGTTGATAACAGAGCAGTGTTTTGGCTACTGCCAAGCAGTGCTGTCCCTGTGACATTCCTTCCCCCACTGAAGGGGATGGGGGGGGCAAGATCCTGGGAGGGGA